>CM067305.1:47094165-47132689 GCA_034231615.1 Meghimatium bilineatum | reverse complement strand
ATACAGAAGTATACCTTTTTACTATACCGGTGTCTTCAGCGAATCTAAGATGGTTCATTTATATTGGGATATTCATTACCATCAGAGGTAAACACAACTGGCGCTTGATATGAATAGAAAATATTTTATCACGTTGGATTATACAGAGTGTATCAAGCAAATATGGAAAATTGAATTTAAGGACTTAGACATATATATTATATAAAAGGAGATGTTTAAAATGTACGATACAAATCAACTCGTTACTAATCGGATACTGAAAAAAAACTATTGCACACAGATTGCAGTATTTAAATCTCTAACAGTACGCTGGAAGATCTGACTGCTACGTTATCAGGAATACTATTGGAGGCATGGATATTAATTGTGGAAAAAACACACTAGATTGATGCCCGAAGTAAATACCCGGGACAAATTCGTAAACGAAGAAGGCACGTCTATGATATTATATATTAGACGAATCATGGGTCAATGATCACCACACCTAGGTTAAAGAAGGCTAACTTGCAGACGGTCAACATAAAAGACAAATACCCAGCAGCACATGTTAGAGCATTAAACTAACACAGATAGGAAACAGTAACAACGGTCTTGTCTATGACTCGACTTATTTTCCAAAGTGCACAGACGGTAGGACCTACCACACTGATATGAATGAACATATTTTCAGGCACTAGATGGAACAAAGCTTCTTCCAAATCTAATGGACCGCATATCTAGTAATGGACAATGCATCCATCACAATGAAGTATCACAGGAAGATCAAATATTTATTCTTTTCCATAAATGCTGTTAGGCGTCGTGGACAGTTGAAGATTTCTGTCTTTGGTCATTTTGCTGCGTTTGCCATGGTTAAGAGTGGTTGTTAAGAACCTCTGATTGAGTCTTCGTATCTTGATCTTGGTCTTCCTCTTTATTTGTATACATGTTTTCTGCTGTTTACGCAATGATGCTGGTTGCGATGGTTTCATTCACATAAGGTGTCCGAACCATTGATCTGGTGTCTCCCTACATATTGTTTATATGACACAGTCTTTACTATCTCTCCGATGTCTTGTTTCTCATTCGGTCTCTGCTAGCAACATGTATAGCATTTAATCTTACATATTGTGATCTTTCTCATGAGTGTTTTTGTCAGGGGCCTATTCTGGCATTGGTAACATAACTTTGGAATAAAGATGGTTCTTTTAATGTATCAAATGCGTCACATAGACAAGATAAAATCAGAGCACGTTTTGTTAAGTGTCAGCTTCAACGACACATATTTGAAGATCGTACTGTAGCAGATTGTGAGGAGGACGAATAAGACATTAATAATAATATTGATACAATTTTTAGAACCATTGTCCCTGCGACTTCCTAAATCGTATCTGGTCTGACTGACCTTATCTGGGCTAAAGTGAGATCGTCGGCGGTAGAAGAAGTCTGAACAAGACTTCGTTTGTAACGTTTTTCATTATCGTCGTGAATTGTGTTGGTCACTATTTATATACATTGAGTCGCATGAGAAAAAATAGCGAAAGTCGAGCAACGAAATTCACGGAAATAATCAACAGCCGCCTTTTATGTCAGGTTTACATTATCTGTCCACAGATCTTTATACTGGATCCAGTCATGGATAAAGTCAAAAGGATAATAGTTGCTGAACACAAAATAACGTGTAAAATATGTGAAGTTTTGACACACAAGTTATTCTAAAAGGAAATCAATTTTGAAAGACGTGTGTTGAGCATATGCTCCGAGAGGACAAATACTACTGACACAGAGATGGATTACAATTTGTTCACATGGAACCCATACCAAGAGCGTATTGTATGATTGTATATACATTATTAAAATATTAAGGTACACCCCCTTCGCAGCACATAATCCCTTCGTAACATATCTAGCTAAATATAATTCTGAAGTTCAGTTTATGTTCTACATACTAATAGCAGTGCGGGAAAGACAAACTGGTTAATTAGGCCAGTGACACACATTTACGAAGCAAATATGAATAACAAAATGACAAATACACGTAAAAAGAAATATTTGAATTTAATTTCAATTTACATTTAAATTCCAATATATTTGAATTTACATTTGAATTTAAGCTCTCAAATTAATGAAAGACATAAAGCAAATAATAACTGCAACCTCTTCAGCATCTACTTCTTCTGCGATCATTCTTCAGTTTATCATGATGTATTACAGAGATGTAAGTGCGATGTGTCGTGGTTTAAAATTTCGCTGCGATATCTGCGCCTTTAAGACTAACATATTTAATTTCAGAGTGATCTTTAGGTTACTTTTGACTATCTTTTGAGTCGAGATATATAATGCCACACAGAAAACATCCGAAGTTATATCTCACAACACACGTGGCAGGTAAACAGTAACGCTGTTATTTGCATCGCTCCCAGCCCCCACCAATACACGCGTCAACTCCTACAAAACACAACAGATGAAAACACACAATAAACACTACGTTTGATGATGAGAACACGAAATAAGATATGATAAATTGACGATGAGAACAACATATAAGATATGATAAATTGACGATGTGAACAACATATAATGTATGATAAATTGACTACTTACCCGATAAAACAGCATGTAACAAAATGAATATATAACAAACATGACACACGAGACAAGTTGAAATATATTATAAAATTACCAAAAACATTTTCAACTATATTACGGGCAACATAACATATATTACAAGATTAACTAAGACCTGTGCGCTAACCCATGACCTAGCCACTGCGCTCTTGGCGGATCTGATTTATTCGTTGTTTTCATTGGATGTCTATTTTATTTTTAAAATTGTCAAATGAAGAAACTGATCAATGGAATCTGTCAAGACTTGTGACGTGATCATTGATCTTAATGAAAAGTCGGTTATGAGATAAATAACTTATTAACTCAAATAAAGAAAGACCACATCAGAGATGGAAAAAATATAGTTTAAAAATGAATGAAGAAAGTAAAATTAGCATTGTGTCAACTATTCATAGACACCTCAGAATTCATTTTAAACCAGACCAGATGGACTCTCGCTAGCCTTAAAGAAACGAAAATCACCAGTATGTGATTATATAAACGCAAATTAATTCAGGCATGAATTGAACTCACCACTCGCATTTATTACGCATTCTGATTCAAGATCTTGAAGAATGAAGTGTTGCAGAGAGAGAGAGAGAGACAGAGAGAGAGAGAGAGAGTACCAGATAACAAATAATACTTTCAAACAAGGGGACTTTGATTATAACTATAAACCGCAGAACTATTACATTAATCAGCCACTCATCAGTATACCGCTCATTATCATCATGAGAAGAATATCATAAAAGATGTATCCCTTCAGTATCATCCTCAAACCCATAACCCGTGAGTGTCATTGCAGTGTTACTATGGATGCATCAGCACAAAATTCTGCCATGTTTCCCTGTTCTCAAGCCGTTGTTCAAGTGTCGAGAATCTTAATCCTGTCTAGTCTTTAATATTATCATACTTTTCTCTAAACCCTACGTATTCTTCTACCCACAACTGTTCCCTATAAGATAGTTTTGGAAAGGGAATCGTGCATTATCATGTGGGGAGGCCACACTCGTTTGCGATGCTACGTGAGATATTCATCACTATCATGAGATATTCTTATTGTCCTGCAATAGTACTTACTTTACTACTCACGTATATGTTTGTTTTGTGGTAAGTATAATGAATGCGCTATATAGGTCTGTAACATTAGTTTTCAAAAGCCTGTATATTCCTCACAGTTTCCGCCGTAACTGTACAACTATCACATCCGTACAAAAGAATATGTATTATTCGAGATGTATATATATTAGCTTCATTGCTATACTTATTCTACTCTTCCATATAGTATTTAGTCTGGACATTAGATGCGTGGCTATTTAAAGTATAGCCTTTGTTTATTTGCTTGTGTTTACATTACTGCTCATACACGATCCTAACTTCTTAAAGATATCAACTTCTTAGGGTTTCTGTCCATTTACCCAGATGGCAACAGTAGTCATTTTGTCTTCTCCTTTTATCATTTTTTGGTTTCTCGATGTTTATTTCTGTACCATAGTTTTGCAAGTTTGTTTTGTTACGTTTAGAAGTAAGTTCTTGACGTTCTTTCTCACCACCAGAACTAAGATCAAGGCCATCTACAACAGCAAGTTGCAGAGAGGGACCACCAAGTGACATTGTTAGTTTATGGCTCTGTAGTACCCCCTTCAAGATGTGTTCCAAGAATATATTAATTAACACTGGTGATAATATGCATTTTGTCAAACCCCTGCAGTTGTTTTGTTTTTTAAAAGTTCGAATATAATCATTAATTAAACACGGATACTTGAATAGGAGGGAGATGGGCACCGCCAAGTAAACCTCTTTGGCACAGAAATATAAACATATTCTTCGATGCAGAAGTTTCAAACACTAATATACGCCTGTGTATTGATCATATGAAATATTTACGGGAATAACACTTGGCAGCAGGTGCATTTCACACGGTTTCAAATAGCTCGCATGACGACTTAACAAGAAATTAACAAACTTACAAAACTTAGATTTTCTAATGTGTCCATTGTATTACCTAAATTTATATACGGATGATAAAGCTGGAATTGCACACATGCAATAGGTACTAAATTCATCGCATTTGATGACACTTGAATTTGATGAATATTATAAATAAAATGGTTATATTTTAAAACAAACATTTCACTGGGGAAAGAAATAAACCAATATTTTGTAAAAATTTGATACGAGAAGACGCTGGAATGTCATCGTTGGTTTACTTAGAATGGATGAAAACTGACTTCGTAATCACACAAGTATGTGGTATTCAATGAACAAAGAAGTATGTAGGTCGAGCAAATGATACTTTACACTGAAAATCAACAGAGAAAACGTAATATTGGTCATACAAGTAAATCTAAGTAGGAAGTCAGAGGACACTTTTTAGAAATTATTGAGACTAACCGAAATTGAACAAGTCCGTTCAACGGCAGCAAATCGTCTAGCAACTATTGCACACGCGTTCTTCCGTACTTGACCAACCGCATCTCCAAAAAAAGACATCCGCACATACATACTCAGTTACTAATTAAATTGCGTCTCAGAACTGAACTTTATTGCAAGTGTAGAATTGTAAATTATATCCATCAAATGATATTTGCCTCCAAGCCTTCATGTTAGATTAACAACTACAAAAAAGACCATGTGCGTACATCTACTTGGTGTCCTGAAGTCTGGAAAACTGGCAAAAAGCATATTTTATCCCACAAAAATATGTCAATTTTATGTCATTGGAACATTAATCAAGAACGTCTTCAATATGTTTCCCCCAATTTTTGATTACAATCTCGGCTCTTATCACAAGATGCACATAAACCCCCTACAGTAAAATGGCATTTCCAGTCATCGGTGTAGATGAATTCATGATTAGCTCCAGAAAGAAATTAATATATTTTATTTTCTCCAATAACTGACCTACAGAAAAGAAGTCAAGTGGGATCAAACCAACAGTATTTGTGTATCTCTGTTGTTGTTCCTTCCAGTACATGTAATTACCAGTGGTTAGCTCTTATTTCAAATATGAAATGGGTGGTATTTCAAGAGCTTTATTGTATATCCATAAACTCCAAGGAACTATTTACGGTATGTAAAGCTTTGAGGAGACATCTCCTACAACGACAGGGTAAAGTCAAAGTGTCAAATGATATGGTTGTTGTGACTTGTCTACCTTCCTACAGCATTTAGAGTTGGAATCATGTGTATCAGCTTTTCTAGCTGTCAAACATCATTTCTTGTTTGAGATGTCCATAACAATTATGCTATGTGGCATGGTCA
Organism: Meghimatium bilineatum; assembly: GCA_034231615.1. Classification (NCBI taxonomy): domain Eukaryota; kingdom Metazoa; phylum Mollusca; class Gastropoda; order Stylommatophora; family Philomycidae; genus Meghimatium; species Meghimatium bilineatum. The sequence continues at coordinate 47,126,839 of CM067305.1, read as the reverse complement.
TTGATACGTGTGGGGGCAGAAAGATATGATTCCTTGATCAGCCAAAATAGCACTCAAATTAAGTATGGTTAAGATGTGTGACTGAGTCTAGGATCTTTCCGAGAATTGCTAAGGGATAAGAAGAAAAAACGTCAGGTAGACATGATATGCCAAGGGATAAGAGGAGAGACGCAAGGTAGAAATGATATGCTAAGTGATACGAAGCAGAAACGTCAAGTAGACATGATATGCCAATGGATAAGCAGAAGAAGCATCAACATATTCAGCTTTAGAATATCTTGCCATGTGTTGCCGGGAGAAATAGAGAGTAAAGATTATTAACAATATGATATCTCATGTTTTGTCAGATGCCATTAAGGAAGTCAGGGAATGGGACGGCCACGTACCCTGTCACAGAGAAGTAACAACAATATGTCAAGCCCATACTACCTTCCCTCGAACGTAAGACGCAGATATCCATGTCAATTTTCAGTGCATTTCGTTATTCGGCCCACATCCTGCTAGCTTACAACATCTTGAGCACTAGCGCATGACAAGACGATTTTAAAATAATGAAACGTATTTTTCTTTCTCTCATTGGTAGCGTAATCCATTCAGGACGTGCGTGTCCATCAACCCAGCATTTGTTTTCTGTAGTTGTTTTCTAGGCAATAGAAATACTTTCATTAATTTGCCATTGCAACAGTTCATGTTGCATTATAATTTATTTATATATACTACCACATTCAATTTTTGTAAAACATATTTCACCCCATCTCTCTTTTCCTATCTCTAGCTCTTGTTTCACTAGTTCTAATGTTCTCTTTTCCTAAGAAGATGTTTACCTTCTGTTTCCTCTCATACATCAAGTTATTATCCAGCTAGTCAAACACAGGCACTTTAAATCTAAGTTGAATTCATTCCTCATTGAACATCCGTCTCTGTCTGCGATATATAAACACAACAAAATAAAAAAAAATGTTATTTCTAACGCATTTCAATTACATTAAGCTGTTGCTTTGGACATTCTGACCACAGCGCACTTGGAAATCAAGTCTGCCTTTTTTCAATTACAGCTGTGGGGAGGCATATAAATAAATCACACGCTTGTTCTAAAGTAACAGTACGAACCTGATCTATGATGGGTTCATACAAGCTGAAAAATGTCAAAACTAGACTGCCTGTCTGGATTAAATAAATAATATACACTAATGTTGACATCAAAGACAATTAAGATAATATCGCGTGTATAGCATTAATATAACTCTCAACATAAAGAATCATTCATGTAGATTATAAAATGCATTTGTATTTACAGTAGCAAGGGAAATTCGAATTGAAATTGGCGAAAGCTATTAAAATATCTGTAAAGGAAAAGTGGCAGTAAAATTATACATCAAATAGAAAATATAAACACACGAATAAAATTCTTTATTCAAAACTGGGAGACAGATGTAAAGCTAACTTTCAGTTGAAAAAAGTATTTATTGAGTAAATTGTAGAATTATGGTTCTGGGTAAAATGAAAATAGTATTTACAAATTTCGTAACATTATTTTTACAGAATCAGGAGGTAGCAGATACACGGTTTATATTATCATCTACGATATAATTCTTACATTATATGATAAAAAAGATAAAGTTATATTAAATGACATTATGGTAATTAGCAAATGCTAAAATAATAAATTCAATAAACATTAAAAGAAATAGTACCAGAAATAAAGTGGACAGCACAGAAAAAATGGACAACATAGAAAATGTTACAGATGATGAACACAAGAAGAAAAAAGCACAAAAAGCGTTGACGTATATACAATTATACATATAGAAATTAAACAAAAAAACATGAGACTGCGAAAGAGACCTGACTTAATGATAACTGCAAGGAACTTGACAAACAAAGAGAAGACACACATCATACAGACACAACAATACTTGAACCAACAGGAACTAAAACTCAGTTAACAAAGCTCTTTAAAAAAACAGTAAAATAATAATGGATAAAGAGAAAATAATAATCAGAGTAAAATCAGAGTAATGCATGACCAATGTGAGGGGCCGTTAATATTAAAGGCATATATAGATGACACAATACAACATATGAAGAAAAATACATCCCCAAGGCCAAATAACATCACCATTTAAAAAATATTAAAGTTGTTGGTGAATTGTGTATAGAAGTGATAATGTTACTGAATGACATCTACAACCGTGAATGGAGGTATATATATGTATATACACGAAGATCTCTTGAAATATTCATACCTCAATCAAAGCAACCTGGTGCCATACATTGTGGAGAACATCGCACAGTTAACTAATACGATACTGTATATCATTTAAAGTTCAATGCAAAATGTAACACATATTGTTATACGAATTTTTGGGAGAAGAGGAACTAAACGATCATCATAGCATCACTATGCTACCAAAGTCAAACGTGGATACTAACAATAGAATCCAAAATAAAACGTGTTACAACAGAAATGGCGTGTCTACATAGAATCCTCGGAGTAACAATAAGAGACGGAACCATGAACGAAAACATCAGTAGACTATCAACCATAGTGCCAATCTTTGATTACAACACACGACAAAAAAATTAAGTGGTTTTTTTTTCCTCATGCTTCCAGACAACCATCAAACAGTGTCGCCCAAAAAGCCGTAATATACAGACACGATGGATACAAAAACAAAAACAAGGGCAGACCTTGGAAACTATGGATTCTTCTTTTTTCCTTCCTTTTTTATCCTTTTACGGGTGTTGAGAGGGATACATAGTTCTTGTTCTCGATTCTTTTTGGCAGCTTCAGATAATGTTATTTGGTGTTCGTGTAATGTCTCTTTGAGGTTGTCGATCCAGCGTACTCTAGGTGTACCCCTGGTTCTTCTTTCTGCTTCTCCTCTCTTCATATATGCTTTATAAACTAATGAATCATACATCATTCTTTCCAGATGACCGAACCATTATATCTGTTAGTTTTGTATGCATTGTAGAAGTGATATGACACCCACTCTTTCTCTTATAACCTCGTTTACGAATTGCATAAATAAAAGAGTCAACAAAAACAAACATATATGATGTACACAGGATAGCCATCTCCAGAGAACTCTTCTACCTCTGACTAAATGGGTATAAAGCGAAAAGAAGAAGAAGAACTAAACTTAAACCATAAATTAGAGATGCGCAATGTGGAGTCGTAGACGTAAGAGGCACACACTCCATATACACCTTGAGAACATTAATGGAAAAAGTGACGGAAGTAAACAGAGATATGTATTTCTGCTAAATTCACGAAAATAAGACATTAGTAGCCGAGTCACTGAGTTTCTATAAAATGCATAGCCGAGTCACTTTGCTTGGTACGTTACACTCTAATGTATCCACGCTTTTAGCGAAACAAAATCATACATTATTTAACGAAACGAACTTTCGCTAAAGACGTATACAACGCATCATTTATCGATCTTCGCGTAACGAACTGACAAGCTCCCCTCCCCCCTCTGGAACACACTTTTCATGATGGGTGGGGGTCTCAGTGCGTTACGCGAAGATCAGTTCAGCGATAGCAGATGTTGCAGAAGTTGCAACAAACGATCACAGAAATTAAAAGAAATCTACCAGTGTTTTAATGAGTTAGATTACTTCGGATATAACAGTTGGTCGGCGGTATCTTAATTGATATTATAATTTGTAAATAAAATATACAAATATTGCATACTGATAACAGAGATGCTTCCAACATCTCTGGCAACTGATATTCCCAACATCTCTGGCAACTGATATGCTTCCAACATCTCTGACAACTGATATGCTTCCAACATCTCTGGCAACTGATATGCTTCCAACATCTCTGGCAACTGATATGCTTCCAACATCTCTGGCAACTGATATGCTTCCAACATCACTGGCAACTTATATGCTGTTTTCTGTTATCATGACATTTCTGTTATCATTACAGCATCCTTTGAAAATTGAATAGGACCAGTATCCTGCTACAAATAAAAATATGGTGAGAGTTTGAGAACACACACACATACACACAACAAAATGTTTATCTGGAATATTTTATCAAGACATGAGCACTACGGTTCATGATCTATTCAGGAATTTGTTAATGTGTGTGCTTAGAAGATCCTAGATGGACTTGTATTGTGGCACGGTAGAAGCTCACCAACAGAGCTTATTGACAACGCAAGAGACAGAGAGTCGTGAAGAAACATGATCGTCTACGCCATTCGGCATGGCACCTGATTGATTGTGTGTTCAATTGCGTCTTCTTCATATGTGGTCTTTCTCACAATGCTACTAGTCAGCAGGATGTTGCACTGAGAATCGAATGAATTATGTCATGGCACACAGCTTTATTACGATATATTCGCATTTCTGATAGAAGAATTTTCGTTATTGCTTTTAATTCGTTTGTATCTATCAGTTCCTAGAAGCTGTGTTAATATGCGCTATTGTATTAATAATGTCATATTACATATAACACTACCGTCGACGATGGATGTGTCGGACCATTGGCGCAAATTAAAGGGCGACTCAACGCATCCCCATTCTCTGGACTACATCCTTCTTGAAATCTAGTAGGACAATGGTCCTGCTATAAGGGAGATCCAGTGGGAGTTTGAGAATGAACGTTGAAGAAGAAGAATATAACACTAGACATTCAAATCAATCGTTGAAGACGAAAGCAACAAAAAAACCAATATCAACTTATCATATTCTTATTTATATTCTTAATTAATTGAGTACTTTCAGCGACGAATATGTTTGTGTTACAAAGGATAAACAAGATCTGTCCCATTTGTAAATGTGGACCACGGTCTTGAAACGTACTATAATCCTAAGCCGAGATTTATGTGTTCAAACTAAGCGCAACGTCAGCAGAGTCATCTTGTTATCCTTGAGATGTCTTTTATATATATATATATATATATATATATATATATATATATATTAGTGCTTACTTTTTACGTCAGAAATTCCAAGCAAGGACTTAGATTACATATCTTGAGTTTATACCAAAGCTTTGAGTAAAAATCTCCTAGCTTATCATGTGGAGGTGGGATTGTATGTTTCTATGTCTCCTGTTTTAAGCAAGGTTTTTTTCTCATTTTTTTCTACATTCTGAAAGTTCAATGTCGTATTCTATTAATTCTGTCTATACTGATGATGAATTCTTTTATGGTTATCGATGAAGTAAGTGTTTGCTTTTTCTTGTACAACATGATTTCTTAAATAAAATAATAACATTTATTATGACAAGGAGACAGTTACTGCCGCTTAGTACATGAAGAGCTTCCTTCATCCCTACGGCAGCTTACTGCAATAAGACATATATTCAATTGATATCATGGAACCCATTTTCAACGGCAGGTATGAGTTATTCATATGGTTATTCTGGGGATGGACATGGTCTGACCTTCAAAAACAATTAGTAATACTGATACTCCTCCCAACGGCATTCTAGTTGTATGGCTATATGTTCATTTTCATCGTTCCGTGTCAATTATGTATGTCTTATCTATATTTATTATATAATGTGCAATGTGTGTTATCTATACTTGTTATATGATGTTCTGTGAATAATATATGTATTTGTTATCTGATTTGCTGTGTGCCATCTATACCTATCATATAATTTGCTATGCGTCGTATATATATATATATTTATTGTTTGTTGTGCATATTTTCTATATTTTATGTATATAAATTCGTCATAGATGTATGTGTTTTATTCAGTGTGAGGAAGTGGGCCCAAATGGGGGCCAAGAATATCGATACTTTTGAATTCTTTGCACGATGTAAGTGGTGAATAAGGAGGTTGAGGGGGGAATTGGCTGTCCCATCCCATACGGGATTAGATTGGTCCATATGTCATAATAAAGTCGGATGTGCTAGGCCGGAGAACGTAGATATCACATCCAACCTGTAAGCAATACAAGATCGCATTCCTTTCCCTTGACAACATTATGTTTGTGTGCAGCAGTTTAAGAATGAACGATGATTAAATTTGTAATTATAAGTTTAACGCAGAAGTCGGAGGCATCAGGCGATTGGCGCAATGTATCTCGCAGTAAAACGCATTCTTTTTCTCTGTACTACGTCCCGTAAGTCTAGTAGAAGCATACTGCTACAAGACAGTTCCGAAAGAAGCTTGAGATTTAACGAAATAAATTGATAAATTTTAACATTATTAAATGATTAATTTTACTGATTGATAAACACATAATTGACATTAGCAATGACACCGATGGGTTCACGATGTCTGTGAACGACGCTTCGGGTAGGAGGGCGAACGAGCCAGGGTCCAACTCATCAGCCGAGTTCTTTCTCATACGGAACCAGACTCGCGGATGAGAAACAGTTCAGTACACGATGGACATAGGCAGAGTACGTCCAATTGCACGAGATGGGTTGATAGACGGTGGAACACCTCGTACCAGATAGACGCGCTCGACCAGCGTGCCCGGCGACAGATACACAGGCTGTAACGGACTAGGGACCAAACCCGAAATAAAGGAATGACGAAAACGGATGTGCTGGACCTCGGACGTCTTGACCACAAGTGGCCAACCGGGGTGCAAATAGTCACAATTCTACTGTGGAACTTGCAGCACAACGTACTTCACGCTCCCCGGCGGAAATCACACGAAATATTGGTTGTGGTTATTTGAGAGCGAACGCTGAAGAAGAAGAAGAAGAAGCAATGACACAACGTAAATGCAGACATGCCAAATTGTTGCCAGGCCTTGAAAAGAAATAAAGTTACAGCAGCACCATGACCGTTAATACATGCGTCGAGATGCAACTAAGGAGGTTGTGGTGACAGCTTCCACATCTCTTAGTTTAAGAAAGCCAAAACTCATAATAACAACGTATGTGGTTGACAAAAAGATGAATATATCACAGTCAAGCTGTACACTATACCACAATCTTTTCAGTTGTCTGGATTACAACCTGATAAATAACAGGATTATGAGAAAGAACACAGAAAATGAAGAAGTAATTAAACACAAGAATTAATCAAGATGATGAGTAGATATTCAGCCACAAACAAAAAAGCGTATCCTATTCAGGACGTAGCTATCAACACATCATTCTTGGTTGTAGTGATTTTCTAGACAATATAATACGTTCCGTAGTTTGCCACTGCTTTCTAAACTGTCATAATGCACATTTGTCTGTGGCAGGTTTCGAACCGGGTACCAATGTGATCAGTTTCCTATAGAATATGATCCGACACCTACTCCTTTTTGTTAATTATTTTGTTCTTTTTTTTCTATTCCCACCGTATCTCTCATATAACAGAACAATGGTCCTACTAGATTTTCTGCAGGGTGTATTCCAGACAACTGTGTTTTTTAAGGGCTGACACATCCAACCTCGGCGCTGCTAACTAATATGTAACACATTTATTTTTTACACTTCCACTAATCGGCGAAAATCTCTGACCATATCTCTAGTATGACATTCGTACGAGAGAAACGTTCCCGTACTTGCAGCTCCGTCACCATGCTCAAAGGATACTAAGGTCATGTATGCTTTATGTATTTGTTGTTGCATTGCGTAGCTATAAACATAGTCACAGACGCAGACACACACACACACTCATGTTTACTATTTCAGTGATGTGGTATTTTTTCAAATTTATTACTTATATTACCTTTATAAACGTAAAGGTGAGTATCATGTCCGCAACTGTTAGGTGGAATGAACAGTTCTCTTCCTTTCTGTCTTTACCTCCCTTAGTGCATGCGAAAGGCATCCATTTACAGCTGGGTCGACTGTGAAGCGGTCTTGTCAGGCGAGAAATCACTACATGGACATTTTATTTTTATCCGAACGTGGCTTCGAACCTGGCACTCTGCAACCTGGTGATAGTAACCAAGTTCACTATCACCTGGACTAGAGCGATCTTCTTTGATTACATTTATACCGTTTGACCAAAAGATGAATCATTCTACGTAAAAAAAATTTAATAGGTATGCATAAAAGATCAATATTATTACGAACCAATGAGAATCAACGAAGCAGTGATGGTTGATTTAGTTAATAATAAAGCCGTCAGTATTGGCTTCTGCTCTTTTGTTTTCAATGAAATAAGAGCGAAATTTTACACGAGAAAAAAATCAAAGCAGCAGTAGTACTAAATGATATTGTCTAACTAAAGACAAAGTATATATGTCAACATCAATGCTGAAATTGTTGCATGTTTTGGACAAGACTTAGTCAAGTTAGAGCAACGTTATATGTACGAGTATGCAAGGAAAAATAAATTATATTGTGGACAAGATCAAATAAAGTTAGAATGTAAGGTTGCATGTACTAGTATGTAAGGAAATATGAACTATATTTTGGTCAAGACCGAATCAAGTTAGAGCAAGGTTAGATATTTGACTTTCAATAAATTATGTAAACAATTTATTATGATGGCAGTTGAAAATGTGCGACAGGTGTTGAAAGGGGAAGGTAAACATTTTCTAACATTGAATAATTTATGGACCATCCACAGCGGAAACACAAATGCATTTTGGGAATGATATAATCAAGTTAGAGTGCTAGATTACACACATATATAAAATTAGGAAAGAGAAATCACCATTATTCAAGAAATAATCCATATACTAATATACTGTATAGCTAGGCATGATACTAACCCGCAGAAGTCATACAGAAGTCTGTGAGTAGGGATTCTTCACATTTATTCAAGTACAGATCCCGTACGTGACACTATAAATTAACACATTTCCTTGAACATTCCAAAGCATGCGTTCTTGAATATGGTTGTCAACTGCTGATATTTTGCTGAAATTATATAACTTGGGGGAAAACAGTAATCCTGATATTTCGTGTGTTTGCTTGTACCATTTACCTTTGTGAGTTCATACTACAATAATACTCATTCTAATCTCTGATCATTATCTTGTTGGTAATGAAGCTACACATGATCTGCTGTTTTAAAATGTAACAGTAAACATTATCATCACACACAGTGTGATAGTGGTGACACTCTGTAAATATCAACACATAACTCCGCCATGCCTCTGTTCTCAGTTCCCTGTTTTAGTATGAAGAATTTTAATCGTGTCCAGTCTTTAATATTATCAATGAAAACTTATTGTGTCACCCTCTTCTTCTTCCACCCTTAACTGTTTCCAGCAAGATAATTTTTGAAAGGGAATCGTTCCTCATCACATGACCAAGCCACACCGGTTTGTAACGATCACCACTGCTATGAGATGTTCTTACTGCCCTGCAAGAATATTCAATTGTTTCTCATCTATAAGTTGATTTTTTGTTCTATATCATGGATGTTCAATACAGAAGTCCCTAACAGCGACGTCCTGAGTTCGATTCTAATTTAGTGAGACAATAATATTTTGAAGTATCAATTTTTCCTGTGAAGGGGAGGAATGTTAGTATTTTTTTAAATATCTATACCTGGAAATTATTAGCAATGAAAGGCTTGTTTCGATGGGCAGTTTTGAGGGAGATGGAAATCGACACGTCTCTATCAGTTTATGTTTATCATTTATTAATTTAAATATAAATATATTTATCTTAGAGTTATAATTAGGTATGTAGAACATAACTAACCCTAAACCTTAAACCAAAACAATAAAAATGAATATTTACCTTAATTATTGATACATTAGTGATATAATATATAGATTAATAAACGAAAAAAGGAACGTAAGCACTAATTGCAAACCATAACCAGACCATCCAACACTACAACAGTGTGTGTGTGTATGTAGAAAGCATGTGACATCGCGGTGTTTGTGTACACATGTCTTGTCTTGTCTTGTTCATGTATACTACAAAGCATCATGTGGTGCCGAAGTCTTCTGTCTTTTACTAACTGTACCGCCGCTGACACAGGGTAGCCTTGATTTTCTAGTATTTCTCTGATACCATCTATCTATCTTCGTCTGGGCCTGTCCGTTTCTCTTTTGATATAATTTTATATTGAAGGTTATCGATGGAATCCGATCTGGTTCCATTCTGATCATGTGATCGAACCATTTGACTTTATGAGTATGTATGTCTTCTTTACACGATATTATTTTCATCATATTTCTTATAGTATGATTGTTTATTTAATCTCGTTCTGTTACCCACAGTGATGTTTTCATGCACTTCGTTGCCATACTGCTAATTTTTAATCTAGTTTCTCTGGTAGAGTCCCGGTCTGGCAGTTTTAGCACAGTGTCGTCACGAACACTGAATTTGTTAACGCTCCTTTTGGAGACCATGTCGATGTTCTGGTGGTTCAGCAGTGGATCTAGTTGGTATACAACTGAGTTTAATTTGACATCTTGTCTATATTTTTATATCTAGTCTCCCGTCTTCTGAGAACACGCTATCTAGATACTTAAATTCCTTTACTTCGTTAAGTATTGTGCCTTCTATGTCTATTTCTAATGGGGATGGATTTCTGCATTTCTTCGATGTCTCTGATTTTTGTTTGTTAATTCTTACGTTGTTGCTTTCGCAATGGAATTTTAATACGTCTAGGTATTTTTGCAGCTCAGATGTAACGTTGTATATCAACAACTGAACGTCTGAGAATGACACTTCGTTTATAATGTTACTGTACATACAATCATTTAAAATCTTCCTATATTTTGATGGTAACCTTTAACATGTGGTTTCTAGATGGCTTCAATATAGTCACATGTGAGTGATACCTCATGCCTAGTTTAGACGTCGGACTATAAACACAGAGGTTCCGCGTGCAAAATGCGAACATAAATACGAATACACTAGAGTTGCTTGAATTTGAGTCAATTGTTTCTCGGGGGAAAAAAAGGAAATGTAAATTAATGCTAGGAAGACAATTTATGAAATGAACCTCTCAAGTGCAACGGCGTTTCTGTACAGTTAGCTGTTGCCAGTGCAGGTATGATGATCCATACACGGACATAGAAAATATAAGCATTGCAAATAGTGTACAGCTAATGGTCATACATCAGTTTACTTTATTTATGTTCAATGAACAGGTATCATCACATGTGGCCGCATTTTGATAATATCTTCCACGATTGATAAAATGTGACATCATGTGATAATAATCTATTCTTGATGGATAAATTGTTACATCATTTCATAATGATCTTTTTCAAGATGGATGAACTGTGTCAGCTAGTTATAATCTCTTAAGGGATTGATGAAAAGGTGATTTTTTCATAATGATTTCTTTTAAGATGAATACAATGTGACATCAAGTGATACTGAGTATTTACAAGATGAATAACATGTAACATAATTTATTATTCACCGATTCCAAGATGAATAACATGTAATATAATTTATTAATGACCGATTCCAAGATGTATAACATGTAACATAATTTATTATTCACCGATTCCAAGATGAATAACATGTAACATAATTTATTATTCACCGATTCCAAAATGAATAACACGTGACATAATTTATTATTGACCGATTCCAAGATGAATAACATGTAACATAATTTATTATTCACCGATTTCAAGATGAATAACATGTAACATAATTTATTATTGACCGATTCCAATATGAATAACACGTGACATAATTTATTATTGACCGATTCCAAGATGAATAACATGTAACATAATTTATTATTCACCGATTCCAAGATGAATAACATGTAACATAATTTATTATTCACCGATTCCAAGATGAATAACATGTAACATAATTTATTATTCACCGATTCCAAGATGAATAACATGTAACATAATTTATTATTCACCGATTCCAAGATGAATAACATGTAACATAATTTATTATTCACCGATTCCAAGATGAATAACATGTAACATAATTTATTATTCACCGATTCCAAGATGAATAACATGTAACATAATTTATTATTCACCGATTCCAAGATGAATAACATGTAACATAATTTATTATTCACCGATTCCAAGATGAATAACATGTAACATAATTTATTATTCACCGATTCCAAGATGAATAACACGTGACATAATTTCATAATGAATTTTTCCAATATGGATAAAATGTGACATTATTTGATAATGACATCTTCCAAGATTTGCTAATGATGTATTTCAGGATGAATGAAATATATCATCATTTGATAATTAACTCTTAATATCGATGACATTTGACATCATGTGATATAATATTTTCCCAGATGGACAAAATGTGGCATAATTTGATAATGGGCTCTTCCAAGATTGTTCAGCGGCGTTATTTAGTAAGTATATCGTGGGATAATAATAAAATGTGAAATTTCATAATGATCTCATCCAAGGTGGACCAAGAACATGAATACATATTGATCTTCTTGAAATATCTGCGAGAATACTATATACCATCCCCTGGATGAGATTGTGAGCCAATGGGACTTTCTACAGTGCAATAACATTGGCTGTGTGAGCTAACTGAACTAATTATGTTTACAAATATCTAGAGAATATGATATAGTGTGAAATAAGGTATTTTTCTTCTTTTGTGTTTGATCTCTAACTCCTGCAGAATAGCAGAATGCAACCAGGATAATGAAAAACGCTATGTCAATGTTTACATATGTGCTGCGCTATCAGCCTCACACATCCGACATCAGAATGGCATATGTGACAGGCAGCTCCACCCATAACCTCCTTGACTGCATGCATGAAAGTTAAAACAATGTTGCTTTTATTTGCTCTCTACTCAGGCACCAGCAACATATGGGTGATCTGGTCTAATACTCAGTTCTTATTGTACTTTGTTTAGTATGTGCAGTGTGAACATAAGCACAGTGGATTATTTTGTCTATCGCGTATCAAACTTAGTTATATCTAGGTCCATCATGTTACGCATGCGCATTCCGGAATAATTTATGCATACTGCCTTCTTTTTTCGCGCCATTCGTCTGATGTATGTGAATCGAAAAAAACTTGGTAAGCAAATTGGATTTATACAACCTACAGTCTATATTTATATTTAGAAATTGTTATTTATATACTCATTAACACATCCTAATATTATTTGGCTACTGTATTGAATGCGTGAGTTTGAAATTATTGGTAACGAGTAACTTTAAAATACCCCCCCTATCTATAATTTTTGTTTCATTCATATATTTTGTGTCGGTACGATGAGGTGGGTATACGTAAAAATACTGTGATTTACAGATTTACCAAAAGGAACAGTTATTTCGTACGTTTGTATAACATTAAAATGATACTAAACCTATAATAATAATATTTCTTGTTGATGATGATGTGGAAATACATAATCCATTACCTTTATTCCCGATACTCCGTTACTGTTGATCGTATCTGTCTCGTAGATTTTTCAACTATCCTGTAACAAACCACTGCAATCAAATATCAGATTGTTCATTCATTTTGTCTCTTTACGTATGAATGTTAATACTGAACACTATTTTTCAATGTGTTTATCATGTACTTTACCGAGAAGTTTGACGTATGTGTAGGAATACAACATCGATGGGTCTATATTATGAAACATCGACAGTTTGAAATATTGAATATTCTTTGTGCCAGGAAAGTAACACAGTGACCTATTGACCTAATTATGTTTTTAGTAGCGATAGTCTTTGGAAATAATTTGATATGGGGATCACTATGATATCATTATGCATACTGTTTTGAATTCCGGAATATGAGACTGCATATGAACAATAATATACGCAAGGAGCAACTATAAGGAATTCTTTCTAGATTAATGGTGGTAGTCATATAGAACATGATTAATTCACACTTTGTTATATGAATGTTGCATTTATGTACCCACATCATTTGCATGGATGTCTTGATTTTCTCACTATAAACTTATCAGAACAGTAATTATGCATCAGTTAACTTGAGATGACTTTCCAGTTTACCTACAGCCATGCCCATTATCCAAGCAGTATGTCAGGGTGCACCCCCACCCCCAATAAACGGGTAGAGCATGTGATCTGATGAAATTAATCCTATGTTGGATGTGACAAATTTCTGAGAGAATCCAGAATATAAGAAACATCACAGTTAAGCATCCATAATTGTAAAATGTCCTTGGTCGGTGATAAATGTAAACATGGCTGCCCCAACCACCGCCCCTAACACATCCAAACATATTGCATGTTGTGGACATCTGTGATATGAGAAGATGCTTAGCAGGATTGTTGAAGCTTGTGATTGTTGAAGCTTGTTGAAGCTTGTGATTCACACTTTACATATTGTGGAAATAGGGAAAGCACAAAACACTGTAGGATTTATTGAATCTTAGTACAATGCTTCTCAAAGCATTACATACTGTTGAGAGTAAGTCTTTTAGGTATAAATTGCTGGACGAACTATTCCACATCATACAAATAAAGTGGCTTTACATTTGAGTACTAGGCTCAAAAATGAAATGAATAGCCGATATTTCTGATCTTTCATCAATCAATCAATAAAACCCATAACCCTTCAGGGTCGTAGGGGTACCACATTGGATGCTTCAGCACACAGAGTCATCCAGCGAATTCTATCCTCAGCGATGCGGATGAGTGTGGAAATATCTAGCCCTGTCCATTCCTTGATGTTGTCTGTCCATGTCTTTATTTGTCCTCGTCTGCTTCTTCAACCCTCGACAGTTCCCTGCAGTATTGTTTTTGACAAGGAATCGTGCCTGCATACATGCCCGAACCATGCTAGTTTTCGTCGTTTCACTATTGAAAGCAATGGCTCCTGGACACCTGCACACATCTCTACTTTATTTCTTACGTACACATTGGTCTTATGTTCCCTATAGGAAATTCGTAGAATTCTTCTGTAGCATTTATACTCGAAAACCTGTAATCTTCTCTTCATGTCCGCAGTGAGTGTCCAACTCTCACAACCATACAACAGAACAGAAAGCACCAGCGACCTATACAGTTTAATTTTCACTCCAATACTGATGTTGCTTTTCCAAATCACAGTTAGCCTTGACAAGGACGCTAAAGCTATCTCCAGCCTTATTTTTAGTTCTGCTTTGCATTTACCATCGCTGCATATACTGGATCCGATGTATTTGAAGGTATTCACCTTCTCAAACTTGTGTCCATTAATCATGATATTAGTCTGGTTTTCTGTGTCTCTGCTGTTTACCAAGATTTTGCTCTTATCTGAATTGATTTCCATTCCGTACTTGCTGGTAACTTTTTCTAACTTTGATGTTAATTCTTGCAATGATTGTTCTGACCCAGCTATAAGATCAATATCATCAGATAAACGCAAGTTGCAAATAGGGCGACCTCCGATCGATATAGACGTGTTGTCGTCATGTAATGTCTCTTGTATGATGTGCTCTAAGTATATGTTAAAAAGTACTGGGGACATTATGCATCCCTGTCGAACTCCCACAATTGTTTTGAAGAACTCTCCAATTGTATTGTGTGACAAGACAGCACTATTTGCATTTTCGTACAGAGCTTCAATAATGTATATAATTGTGGTGTCAATACTAAATTTCCTCAGTATGTGCCACAGACCATCATGCCAAACACGATCAAAGGCCTTTGTAAAGTCAATGAAGCTGTGGTATAGATCACGTTGGTGCTGAATATGTTTTTCGATTAGTTTTCGGATGTTAAATATTTGTTCAACAGTGATTCTGTTTGCTCTGAAGCCAGCTTGTTCTTCTGCAATTATTTCTTCCGACTTGTGTTTTATTCCTTTAAGTAGTATTTTGAGCATCACTTTACTGGGGATTCTGATCTTTTCAAGCATCCCAATCAATCTATCTTTTTTTTACAAGATGAGGTTGGTGTGTCTGGTGAACAACATTCAAACATAGTAATTCCAAATGCAAACTTGACAAATACATCAACATCTTCAATGTACAACATCAACAAACTTCATAATATGCATTATAAGTCACACTATCACTTTCTTTATTTGAAAAAAAGCTGCTTACACATTTTGCTAAGAGAAAACTTAATACGACACGCACTAGAAACATAATTACTAGCAAAACTGCTGGCAGCCTATTAAATTACATAAAATTGTAAATCATAGGAAAGAGTTACATGAAGTAAAGTCTCCAATGAGACGAATACGATGCAAATTTATTCAAGCGGTTAGATAGCGTATGTCCGTCACTTCCACTGATTCTTTGGAAATTCAACAAGCATATCAACTGAAACGACTACCTAAAATATTCCGTGTTAAAATTAGTAAAGTACCCATTTAAAATTAAGTATACCAATAGAATCAGTTTTTTTCATTGAAAAAACCACTAGGACTTCCATGGGAACAGGAAAAAAACATAGAACTTTTCTAAAATATTATGGTATTCAGATGCCACATGAAAGATCACAAAGGCAATGCGCGAAAGATATCTTGAAAGACTGAGTGGATGTTAAAATGACAGAATTTGAGAGTTATAAGGGTCTAACAAAGAAGGCACCATTGACTTACATTAATAAAACAAAGTTTGGCACATCTGTAGAAAGAGATGAAAAGATATAAGCCAATCCAATTGTATCAATTTTGTTTTATGAATTTACTTTGGTTGGATAGACTGAGACAAAATTATCCTTGCAAGAGAAAATATTGTTTTCTTGCAGAACAGAGACACATGTCAGTAATATTCCCTGGTAAATATTCATTGTACAAGTATCGTCTTATATTTCAGTACTCACATTTCTGCAGATGAGACAGGTTGAAGTATGACGAACAGAATGCGTCTTGTCATACACACATATTCACTATTTCCTTGATGAGATGTATGTTTAACTGTCCTGTATGTTTAGGCAGACATTCACCTTGCATGATAACGGTGATGATCAGAATAATGCTTATTACATTGATAATAAAATCCTGAGAGATTGTGAGTTCATAAATCATGTTTCATTTATGTAGCAGTGAAATTGTACTCTCAACACCATATCTATGTGCTCTGAGATTACTTACAAACGCTGAGGCAGACATATTGGCCAGAGGAAACAACACTGGAATCAAAACTCTATGGGACACTGTATGAACTACAAAAGACAGTGAGTTTTATTAAGGAGACAGAATTACAGATATAGACATGTTTCAAGTGAACGAAAGAAGAAGAAGAAGAACTTACAAACTAACTTTCCTGAGAGTACACATTTTCTATCGCAATGTTATTGATGTGATTCTTGGGCAATCACCATTACTCAAGATCATTTTTTTAAAATATCTAAATATGATTTATAATTACAAGATGCGTGATTCTATGATTTTTTTAAATAAAATAAAAAGATTTAAACTTATTCATTTTTCTTTGTTACTGTTATTTGTTGTTAATCTCTTTCTTATGTTCCTATGTATTCAGTGTTTCATTAACTCTTTTCCATAAATAATTAGTGATTATAATAATGTATGTTATTGTCTTAAATAACCTAGCTATTCTGCGCTTTTGTAATAAGGTGCTACTATCTTCTTTAGATAATGTCCGGTTTTTTTTATAACTCCTACAGTCTCTTCTGCAAATGTGTGTATTTTATTGTACACCGCATTAGCACAACTTCACATTGTTTGGGCAATTTTCAATCAAATTTTATAAAACACATCTAGCTCCTTCAATCTACAACTTTGCATTATCTGTAGAATATGTATTTCTAGAGGCATGAGATTCCAGAAATTGGGTAAGCAGATGACAATAAAATAATCAAGTGCCATGCCGAATGGCATAGGCGATCATGTTTCTCCACGACTGTCTCCTGTGTTGTCAAAAAAGCTAAGTTGATAAAATTCTACCCTGCCACAATACTAGTCGATCTAGCAACATTTATCTTTTTTGTTGCGTCTCTTCTTCACCTGATTTTTCCACTGGTTATTAAGTGTTCAAGAAGTGTTCGTCTCAGCACATGCCTTATAAACCTTGACTGTCTGCCTCTAATGTTTGATATGATTGATATTTTTACGTCAGCATCAACGAGAACATTTGTATTAGTTTTCTTAGCTGTCCATGTTATTTTCATCATTCTTCTCAGAAACCACATCTCTGTAGCATCCAGTTTTTTGTTGTTGTTTTTGAAGCAGATGACACACACCTAATATCACGAAGACGTGCATATCTACAACACATCATATCTACAACACATCATATCTACAACACATCACATCTACAACACATCATATCTACAACACATCATATCTACAGCACATCATATCTACAACACATCATATCTACAGCACATCATATCTACAACACATCATATCTACAACACATCATATCTACAACACATCATATCTACAACACATCATATCTACAACACATCATATCTACAGCACATCATATCTACAACACATCATATCTACAACACATCATATCTACAACACATCATATCTACAACACATCATATCTACAACACACCATATCTACAACACATCATATCTACAACACATCATATCTACAACACACCATATCTACAACACATCATATCTACAACACATCACATCTACAACACATCAAATCTACAACACATCATATCTACAACACATCATATCTACAACACATCATATCTACAACACATGATTATTTCATTCAAAGATCATAGCAAGTTTCAAAATATTTTCCTACAAGCAAAATAGAAATAAAAATATGCATATAAACAGAGATAAACTCATTCATTCATTAGTCATTCACATAGAACAACTACAAAATGACGTCTTTATGGTACATAAATAAAATCAGGTGAAATTGCTGCAATCAAAGTGATTTGAAATGGCCATACAAAGCATATCACAAATGAAGCATCAATCACTCTTCGGCTATGACATCCACAATGGAAAAGGTAATATAATCATTTGAAATGCAATACTATAGATATGTCCTTGGAATCATTCATATACAGAAAAACGAACACAGTCGTCTACAGAGACCTGAACATAGAAGATCAATTGATGAGGAAAAGATTCCAGGAAATGGAACACGGGGAATAATAAAATGGATTACTAGACATCGAAGTCTGACAGTGCTGCTGGAAAATTTAGTGTTTAAATAGAACCATTTCACTTACAAAGATCAGCAAAAACACGTTACGTACAAATATGGAATGTATCTACACACACCCACACACACACACACCCACACACACACACACAATTCCTTGGTTTCGTTTCTAAATGTAATAATTAGAACGGTTCTATACCCGAATCTTTAGTCTTAATTTAGTTTTTCCAATTAACACACCGTGTACATAAAGTACACTGGTAACTATTAAAGCCTCAACATCAATATAAAACATAAACAATTAGCAACAAACAAATGAACATGGACTTTTGTTAGTAACTTTTGCACTTTATGCAGTATTTATCACTTATTTGTATGTGTACCGTCTGACTCTCCATTTTATCGGACGTTCTCTGATAATTTTTTATATATATTGATAAAAAGACTCCTGGATAAAGAAGTAGTTTGTGGATTTCATAGCCCTCTCTTAACAACTGTAATCATGTCTTCTAGTACTAGGAACCTAGTCAAATTGTTCGTAATAACTGCTCACTTAGCGATGTATCACAAGATGGATCTAAAATTGCCCGTCAAATAGTTTAATTTACTGAAGAAAAGGTACTATTAGAACAAAATTACAATGAAATCCACTCCTTAAATTAATCATATCAAAGGCCCTGTTAACGCAACATTATGATGTCTGCATGACTTTCTGTCATGTTCCTTTATGAATACTTCAGCTGATAACTTTTCTAATTATTTTAATGTTGTTTATTATATAGAATATTTTCCCGCCGAAGACGGATGTGTCGGGCCATTGGCGCAAATAAAACAGCGACACAACGCATTTCCATTCTCTGGACTACATCCTGCTAGAAATCTGGTAGGACAATGGTCTTGCTACAAGGGAGATCCATCAGGAGTTTGAGAATGAACGCTAAAGAAGATATAGAATATTTATACAAAAATGCATGCAATTTCGTCGTATATTTTCATTACTGCACTAAAGATTAGAAAAAGCCGTACATCAAATCCTAGAGTTACACAACTCGTATTTTCTAATTAAAATTATAATTAATCTGTCCATTACAATATATTAAAAACTATAATGATTCTATATATCTATGTATAAGCTATGACCCGTGTTTGCCTTGCGGCATCAGAAGTGGAAGAGTTCTCTGGAGATTGCCTTCTTGTGTGATGTTTGTAAGCTTGTTTCTGTAGCTTCTTTGATTTCTGTGATACATCTTTTATATGGTCTGCTTCTGGCTTTATAATCGTTATGTCTATGTGGCATGGATATTTGTTGCATGCTATCTGTTAGTAATCTAGAAGCGTGGGGAAACCACTTTATCTGTTGTCTTTTGATGTGTTCCAATAATGGTATTGTTTTTGTGGTTATCTGTGTGATGTTATCGTTTTAATTCTATCTCTTAATGACACTCCGAGTATTCTTCGTAAACATGTTATTTCTGCTGTAACTATTTTTCTTTTGTCTATATCTGTCATTGTCCAGGTTTGGCACTGGCAGCATAGTGATGGAATGATAATAGTCTTGCATAATGCAACTTTAGTGTCTATGTTTACATTTTTGTTCTTGAAAATACGTGTCATCTGTCCTATGATCGGGAATGTTTTGTTGCATCTATTTTGTATCGCTTTACTTGTTTTCCCTTCACTCGATATAATGCTTCCTAAGTAAGTGAACTCATTTACCTGTTCAAGGTGTTTATCGTCAATGGAGATAGTGATACTTCTTTATTTCTTTGCTTTTGCCATTATTTCTGTCTTTTCAATATTAATCTTCATGTTGATTTTTTTGGCATGTTGTGTGAAGTCTGTTCATATGATCTTGCAATTGTTCTTCTGATGTCAATATTAGTACTTGGTCGTCTGCAAAGAGTAATTCGTTCAATTTGTCTTTAAGTTATCTTCTTCGTTGGTACTTGTTATTTTAAAGATGTGGTCGATATATTTTATAAAAAGTAGGGGGGATAGAACATACTACTCGTGATCTCCTGATTGAATTTGGAACTTATTGGATACTCCTGCATTTGTTCTTACTTCAGATTGCCTTTTAGCATAAATACCCTTTCATATATTGATTAAATGTTCTGGTACTCCGTATATTGATAGTATTTCCATAGTTGGTGTCTGTCTACTCTGTTGAAAGCCTTTTCTTGGTCGACGAATGTGATGTATAATTCATTGTTGTTTTCTATCGCTCTTTCACTTTCTGTTAGCTGTCTAAGTGTAAATATAACATTCGTACGTATTTTTTTCTTACGGAAACCCATTAGGGTGTTTTTAAGTTGTGGTTCAATGTACGATCGTAATTGTTGTTCTAATATTTTGTTAAAAATATTTCCTATGCGCTTAGTAAGGGAATCCCTCTGTATTTTGTGCAGTCTTTCTTACTACCTTTTTTCTTCCATATGGGAATGATTGTCGCGTTTCTCTAGCCTTCTGGTGTTTCGTGTTTCTTCCATATTACATTGAAAGGTCTATGTAGCCATTTTCCCTGCTCTCTGCTGCTGCTTTGATTAGGACTGTTTGTATGTTATCAGAGCCTCCTGCTTTGTTTATAGGTGCGTAGTGCCGCAGTGAAACTGTACACAATTACAGATCTGCTATGTTATATTATAATATTACAGTTTTTACCATGTTTTCCGTGCTATCTACAACCATAGAAACCAAAGTGATTTGTCCCCGCACAATGAGGCGTCGCTAGCAACGTCATCCGTCACAATCAGCGGCAGATAACTTAAATTTCATATAATTAACTATGTGAAGAGGAGGGATGCGTATATATAGGCATTAGCACAAAATTTTCAAAATTGGTTTACAACATTATAAATACTACAGTTAGATAGCCTTTGAAAATTGCAATTCAATGATAAATTGCAAACCAAGTCTGTACGTCAATTCTGAATAAAGTTATTTAAAGAAAATATAATTTTATATCATAATAATTACATGGAACATTGAAGGAAATATAAACTGATTAGTGCAGAAAGTTGTGACCAAGAATTGTAGCCTAGCCAATAATTCATTATAATTCATGACATATCAGAGTTATTAATGACAAAAAATAGAATAAACTATACATTTTTGTGTTCGGGAAGAAAAGACGATTTTTGGGAGTACATTTCGATAATTTTCAAATGAAATCACAGCTAATTAATATTAAAAATGGCGGTTAATTTACATAATTAAAATTGAATTGAATAGCGTAATTATTAAATATTTAATGTATTTATGATTTAAATGTATTATGATTTTAATGTATTTAAAATATTCTACAAACTATACATTTCTGTTCTGTGTTCGGGAAGACAAGGCGAATCTGCGGATCACATTGACATAATTTACATATGCAACCAAAGATTAATATTCAAAATGGCAGCTAATTTGCATAATTAAATTAATTATTCAAAATTGTGCATTGTGATAAAATATCCTACAAGGTTTTTATGATCCAAGTGTGATAAAACATTCATGGATTATTCATGTACATAGTGATGTGTTTAGTTTTGTGAACTGCTTGTGTAGGGAAATGTTCCTAGAGTGGTAAGAATAACACGTGGTATACACTTTTTATATTTTTCTTTCTCATATTTAATGTCATTTCTTCCCCCATCTAAATCCCATTGTATGTACAATTTGTATTAGTATGCATAGATCATGTTCTAGCAAAACTGCTACTTGCAGGCAATGCAATGCCAATATTTCAAAGAGTGAACATTGCAGCATATCAGTAGTATACTCACAAACTAATAAGTCTAAGTCGGACAGTGTGGTCATGACAACACACAACCTTTTGTAAGGCGTGTAAGCATGCTAGCAAACTAACTCACATTCATATGCTTTGGCTTATTTTTTAAAGATATTAACAATTTTGTAAATACATAAACACACAGAACATTTAATATTATAAAAATATGACAATTGTCTTTCTTTAAATATATGTGATTGTGTCTTTGTTACCAAGAATTCTGTAAAAAAATCAAGATGGCCGTCAGACAAGCATCATGGCGATGGTGAACATTTTTAAAACGTGGATTCCAACAGATACCTCATCATATGTCTTGCATACTTGGTATATAACTGTATAAATGGCTAATAAAACATTTAGACAGTGAATGAAGTTGAAAGCAATAGTAGATTAAAATTGGATAATGAAAATACACTATATATGTTATACAACTTTGATTTGTTAATATCCCTACACTTTTTCATATTTTATTTCTGTATCAAGACCAGTCTTTATCATCTGTTTTCTATCTCTAGGATCACCCTCCATCATCCATTTACCGCCTCTAAGACGAGACTTTGCCTTCTATTTACTAAGCAAAATCTGACTTTACCGTCCATTTACTGTCTCTAGTGTTTTCTCCAGGAACTGTTTTCTTTCGAATGTGATATTTTCTGATGTCTACAATATACCAAGAACTACTCGTATTTACATTTCGCAAGGTGCTTCACTCTCGGAAATGGTACTTTGGTGCAGTACGCTCTTCTTAACCATGGACGCTAGTATTCCTCCTTGGGTATATCAAAGCAATGACCATCAATAATAATGTAGATTGGGGTTCTGCGATAAATAACCTCGGAGCGTATAATCATTCATTTGGTCATTGATTATGTCCTCTTGTAATGAAATGCGCTTCTTTTAACCGTCAGCTTCAGTTTAATTTGGTTGTAGTAGAGCTGTTTGGGCGATAAACAATAATGTAGATAGTTTGTGGTAAAAAAGGCATGATGACTGCAAAAGTTAAAATAGTATTTCTTAAAGTAAAATGTACATCTTTATGGTGAGGTCTATCAACCGCAGACGTTAATTCAATATGCTTATACCTTTACAACCATAAAACATTGCGCCATTCAAATTTTGGTTAAGCAGCAGCCACGACCTCCTTGAGTAGTATGTGCCCCTAGTTATATATATATATATATATATATATATATATGTGTGTGTGTGTGTGTTATGTTATGTTCCTCCAGGGCCATAGGCGGCGCATAGGGCAGAAACCATAGCTTTCCATTTCTGTCTTTGTATTGACAGGTCTTTCAATTGTTGCGTGTTGTTTAGGTTCATTGACATGCCTTCTCTATTAATGGTTCTTCGTAGAGTTTCTCTAGGTCTCCCTCTTCTTCTTACTCCAGGTGGCACCCAATATAGTGAGTGCTGGGGAATTCTTAGTCATTTTTAATTCTTATAATATAGAATGACTAACTCCGTAACTCTGTTTTTGTTATTCGTCATAGGCTTCGTTATAAACTACATTACCTTTACAGACGAATTTTGGCACAAGTTACAGTTTAGATGAAATTGAGAGCACTGGCACTCGACGAAAATCATAAGATTGCTCATGTGGTCCTGTAACACTGACCGTTACGATCATTGGTTAACATTGTACCTCTGACCCGTTGTAGAAAGATCAAATAAACAAATGGAGTTGGTCTAGAAATCACAATGTAGCATTGGTCTCAATTCATTCGATGATTACTCTGTCTTAACAGGCTCACTATTCTTTACACTTGACTTTCTGCTAATGCCGTTCATAAATATGTCTATCAGCATTCACAAAAAACGAATCCCGTCTGTCTTTATGTTCTTAAACTCGTTTCAAACTATCAACTGATCTTGAATAACAGATGTGATGAAAGTGCACGATTTGTGTATAAGGAATACTTTACGACCATTAGTATCCGCGTGATATCAGTTCCTTACTCGTACGGACGTGAGTTCAATTGAACTACGCCTTTTTTGTTCAGCTCCAGATACAGTGATTTAATTGTCTACATGTAAACAACATAACAACACGGCAGTCGTTACATTATAAATCTTAATATTCGCTTCTGTTGTTGTATTTTTGTTTTTTGTAATAAATATATCCTTAAAATCGCATAAGTCTACATATACCTGTATATATATACATACTTCGTTTTTGCATGTAGGGGACTAATCGGTTTTTTTTGTTAGACATAAACAGCTTCTAAAAGGTCGGAATACCGAATTATTAAAAAAACATTACACTGTACACACCGTGTAAAAAAGAATATATCTAAACGCCCATGAGTGGACAAGGTGTATTTAAAAAAAAATAATCTATTTAATTTATACTCTATTAATAGTTTTCTTATTCTCACCTAGGCAACGCTGGGTATAACTTCTAATATACACATATATGTATACGTGTAAATGAGTAACTCTCCGCTTTCTATGTCTGATTTATATACATTCTCAATGTTAGAAGAATCCCTCATATAAACTTGGTTCTCTGTTAAATTGTCTCCTCTCTGTAATAGATTCTCTCCCTTCCATCTGTCTTATCTCAAGAACTGTCACCCACCGATTGTATACATCTGTGCCACATCGTCCAGAGAGGATGATGGGAAGCATTTGATGAGAGAGAATACGAAGTGTACAATTTGCATAATGAAAGTAAAGATATGTTGTTTTGTTTACTCGAACTCTTTCCATACGTTTCTTTACATTTTTTCTAACTCACATTTATTTTATTTCTCTTTTCATTAACATCGGCTCACTCTCTTGTATATTAATATGCCTCAAAGTGTATTAATTAAGCCAATATATTCATTTCAAAAGTAACCCGAAAAATATATTGATGTAAACTGTAATACTTAATACATCTGAGTATTATATTGATGTAATACGTCAAGATGACTGTTACATCATCTTAGAAATGACCAAGTTAACAAGATCATTGATGAATACAGAAATACAGGGAATACAACAGAATAGAGAGGATGACTTCTAAAAAGTTGAACTGACAATGATCATTGAAAGGCGTTGATTTTGACATATCTATTTAATAAGTTTACATCAGGAAAATAGAAGAAAGTAGATTGTTATTGAACAAGGTTTACTACGCTGGTGCGTATGATCCCAAAGAATATATATATATATATATATATATATATATATATATATATATATATATATATATATATATATATATATATATATATATATATATATATATATATATATATATATATGGAGGTGGGGGAGGTGTGTAGCTCAAGCCCCATCGTTAGCAAAACGGACCATGACACTTGGCGAGAGAAGTTTCCCACAACAGAAACACACCGCCAATTTTAGTTTTTCTGAAACAAAGTTAGTAAAAGTGTCATGGAAATGTAAGGAATATTAACGAACGAAAATGAACGAATGTCCCTCATGTATATACCCCCCACCCCTGTTTAACTGAAGATGTATCGACATCCTTATCAGTAGAGTAGTTTTAACAGCTGGTGTGACTCAATCTCTCTACGAAATTGTATAAGTTGTGTAACTTAATCTCTGTAAGAGGTTTTGTCAGTTGGTTTGACTTACTCCCCCTATGAAGTGTATCTGTTCATGTGACAATCTCCCAAACAAGTGTTACCAATTGGTGTAATTTAAGCTACCAATGAAGTTTTATCAATTGGTGTGACTTAATCTCCCACAAACTTTGTATCAGTTGATGAGACTTAATCTCCCAAAAAATTTCCATCAATTGATGTAATTTAATCTCCAAAATACGTTTTGTCACTTGGTGTGACTTAATATCTCAAATACGTTTTATCAGTTGGTGTGACTTAATCTCTCACAGAGGCTTCATCTGTTGGCGTGACTTAACTTTGGTGTTTTTGTATGGATACATCCATTATTTCTAACATTTGTTTTAATAATTTACATTTGTTTCATTTAATTTATAACTCAGTTACTGGTGCATCGAATAATTCCAAAACAAGGATATTTACAAAAGTACATATCAACAGGTGCACTCCTGACTAAATTACAGTTTTAAAGTTGGCTCGAATGTGTTTCCATTTTCTATCTGTCAGTCGTGTCTAGTGGATATGACACTCGAGGCAAATATCACAAGAGATAAAACATTAGTGCTGGGAAACATCTCCATACTGGAAGTGCGTGGGCTGGTGAATGACCATCAACAGTGTAAGACCAAGTGACTAATTGGATATTCAGCCTAATATTATGTCGTGTCTTATCCATGGAGTATCTCTAGGAGAGATGGGAGCCGAAGTCTTCTGTCTTTTGATATATGTTCCGTCACTAACATATTGTAGCCTTGGTATTCTAGTATTTGTCTGATTCGATTTATTCATTTCGTCTGGGTCTTCCCTTGTAGCTCTTTCCATGTGATCTTCTATTGAAGGTTATCTATGTAATGTGACTTGGTTTTATTCGGATCATGTGACCGAACCATTTCAATTTGTTTGTGGTCTGTCTTCTATGCACGATATTGTTGTCATCATGTTTCTTATAGTATAATTGGTTATTTAGTTTCTTTGTGTTACCCCCAGTGCTTGTCTGAGACACTTCGTTTCGCATTTGCAATGCTCCACGTATAATATACAAAGATGAAGAAAATTTGCAAAACCACATTAATACAGTGCTATTAACATGTCAGAAGTACAACATGAAAATTAACGTAAAAAACAGAAGTTATGTAAATGAGTAAGTCGGAAGCACAATGGATATAACAATAGATAGCACAAAAAGTGAAACAAGCCAAACAATATAAATATTTAGGCAGTATTTTTTTTCCGAAAATGGAAGACTGACAGATAAATAGTAACAAAGTGCAAGAAAGAAAGCGCAGTGACGTACCAACTTTCACAATTACTTCTTCACTCAAAGATCAAGATGGACATCAAAATACAGATACTATCTACATCTTTTATACAAACACTCTGCTACCATTGTCACACAAGGTCTTTATCAACCTCGCAGCATAGGAAACATGTTACATGTTAAATGAAGTGGTCTGAGAAAGGCTGCAATGGTTATTAAAGTAGATAAATAAGAAATGAAGAAATTAGGAAAAGAGTTGGTATAATATCTTTTATTGAGCATATCGAAAGACAGCAAGTAAAATGGTTTGGTCACCTTATGAGAATAAACCCAAACCAAATAACAATAAGAGCATATAGCAAAAGAATATCTGGACATAAGGCTAAAGGTAGACCACGGAAACAGTGGATAGAAAACAGAAAAATAACATTGAACAAACAGAATTAATGCAACCTAAGCGACTCATCTAGCCTAGGAACGAAAGCTGAATCTCCCACCCTTACGCTTATCAGAAAGTATGAACACAATCAACTATCGTTCATCTGGGAACAGACAATAGACAATGAATATTTCTAGTGGGATTGATTTCTGCATATCTT
This sequence comes from Meghimatium bilineatum, assembly GCA_034231615.1. Classification (NCBI taxonomy): domain Eukaryota; kingdom Metazoa; phylum Mollusca; class Gastropoda; order Stylommatophora; family Philomycidae; genus Meghimatium; species Meghimatium bilineatum. The sequence goes on along the minus strand of CM067305.1, from coordinate 47,098,738 downwards.
CGGTGTCTCTGATTTTAGTACGTTGATTATCATGTTGTTGGTTTCGCAATGGGCATGTAATATGTGAAGGTGTTTTTGCAGCTCAGATGTCAAAATGTCGTCTGCAAAAAGCAATTAGTTTATGATGTTACTGTCTGTTTTCCCCTCCGTTGTCTTGTTTATGTTAGTTTTATTGTTCTATTGGTTTTAATGTGTTTTGGTTCTTTTGTCTATATAGATGTTGAATAGATATATAAGGAGGTTTGGAGAATATAGTCACAACATGCAAAATTGAAACAGGGTGACAACGGAGAAAATATTAGACTGTTTAACAACATGTCACGACAGGGAAACAACACCGATTTTGATACATAATACTGGTGATAGAAAGCTGTGAAGAGCTGTGATCGCCTACGCCTGCCGACCACGGCACCTAATGAATGAATGAGTGAATAGATGTTGAACAGGAGCGAGTATAATACGCATCCCTGCCGGACTTCAGATGTTATTATGAATATGTCTGTCTTCCTTCTCGTGTTCTTACTTTTTCTTTGCACCTCTGATATAGTGTTCTGGTGTTTTCTACGAGTTGGCTGTGGATCCCATATTCTTCAAAGTCCAAAGTTTGTCTCTGTTAACATTTCGAAAGCCTTGTTTTGGTCGATAAATGTGATGTTCAATTGATTATTATATTTTATTGTATGTTTACTCAGTTACCTAACTACTAATATGTGAGTCATTAAAAGGCATGATTTTAAATTAGTCAGTAGGTCTTACAGTGTATATTGCCGTAGCTAAAGCAACACAGGGCAAATACCACGAGGAACGGAAATATGTAAAGTTTTGCCAATATTTATGGGGAAAAAACATACCACAACCAATAGACAGTGACTCCTGATGGCCCTTTATCAGGGCAGAATCAAAAACAGACAGCACATTTAACATAAAAAGACACATATTGTGTGACGATGACAAGAGGAAGAGATTAAAGCGTGGTAAGAAAAATGTCAAGTCCAACAGGTTAAGATGAGAAAGAAAACATGAAGATAGGATAGAGTGAACAATGCAACTCTAAATAATCAAATTTCCTCGTGGCCTTTTAATATGCAGATAAATGTATCCAGTCGATTGAATCATTTAATGAAAAAAATCGATAAAGTTGGAAATAAAGAAATGAAACCTAATTTTCTAAAGCAATCAATTTTGAACCATTTGATGTACTAAACAAAGAAATTCCGAAAGGCATTCTTAATATTTGTATTAGCTTGATTCACGATGCGCATGAAGGACGATGTCTACAGAGATATGTGAATAGCCATTGCACTCCCAGACCTTCTGACGGAAAAATCTAAAGTTGTTGTAACAAAAATAGCATGAATATTATCTAAGGGATTGTCCATCACCTGAGACGGAAATGGGGGGGGGGGGGGAGGTGATTTGATCTGAAAATGTTGACAGTTGTTGAAGCGGGATGGCAAAAGGAAGTTAACAATTATGTTTTTTTGTACTACACCAATTAACTTGCTTGAATTTAAGAGTTCTACAAATCTAAATTTAATCAAAAGGTGTTTTAGGGTATTTTTCTGCGTCAATTCTATTTCTTAAAATCGCTATGGGGGGGGGGGGGTGCTAAAGTGTTGTGAAATAATTAAATACGTCGAACGATTTCTGGAATCCTGACAGCTGCTATTGTCCAATAGAGGTGCGTCACAAATTGTTGACGACATTTATCGACAACTCTAACAAAAAAAAACAGTCACTACAAAGAAAAAATGCATGCCTATGACAATCATCATCATCATCAAGTTCCGTCTCCGCAACGAAGGTTGGCTACAACGGACCCTCCGAAATCCCATGTCTCTTGTTTTGGTGGTGCACTCTGCTAGACTGTAACCTGTGCATCTTTTGATGTTACTTTCCCACAACTCTGCCTACATCTTGTTCTCTTTCTTTTGACTTTACCCCTCTTTACTTCCCAGAAATATAATGCCTTTTAATGGCATTGGGTCAAAGGGCATGAGAACATAGACCACTGGATCAGCAACCGACTTTTCCCTCAAGTAAAGTCTTCAATAAGGTGTCATGCCTTTTTAATGTGTCCAAAATATTTTATTTACCTAAACTTTATTTATCTTATTAGTTATTTCTTCCTATTATGTGTTTTTAGAAACTCTTTGTTTGTTTTCTTCTCTTACCGTGATGTTCTCACTATTTTCCTATATACCCCACATCTCACATCTCAAAGGCATCAATTATGTCTTCTAATTGTTTATTTAGTGACCCATGTTTTCGAGCCATACATTAATATACAATAGATGTAGCATTTTATAAATATAATTTTTAGCGTGCTTGTAATGTGTTCAGATGTTAATATTTTCCTTATGTCATTGAAGGTACTTTTAATAATTCCTATTCTCATTTTAACTTCTGTGTCACATCTGCCACCAGTTGTGATTATGTGTCCAAGATTTTGATAATGTTCTGCTTGTTGTAGTTTATCTCCATGTACATTATGTTTAGCTCTTGTTATTATGTGTCTTTGCTGATTACCATGGTTTTTTTGTTTTTGGATAGTAATATCCAGTCCATAGACACTTACTTGATTTATTGCATTAATGTAATAGTCTTTGTAATTCATATTCACTGTCTGTTGAAAGAAAAGTGTCATCTGCATGTCTCAGGTTGTTTATTATTTGCCCATTGATCTTGTGTCCTGGCATTTCTTCTATATTTTTAAAGATATTCTCTATGTAGATATTAAATATGCTTGGTGATAAAATGCATGCTTGTCGGTACCCCTCTTCTTATTTTCTATGTATGGAGAGTAGCTGTTTTCATACTTTATTGATTCAGTCTGTTCAGATTATATATTTCTTATCAGTATTATGTCTTTTCCATCTATGCCCTATTTCTTGAAGACATTTCATTCATTTTTTCATGTGGGACTCTGTCAAAGGCCTTGCTGTGGTCTATGAAGCAAATATAGATACTTTTTTGGACTTCTATATATTTATCTATCACTAGTCGAATACTAAATATAATTCTCTGGTTCCTTTGTTTTTCATAATACCTAATTGTTCTTCACCGACCTCTGTGTCCTATCTTGTTTTTAATTCTTTCATGTATTATCTTGAGGAATATTTTAGTTAAATGACTCATTAGACGTATTGTTCTATATTCTGCACAGTCCACAGCCCTGGGCTTCTTAGGTAGTGGTATGAATATTGATGATGTTAGGTCTTTAGGTATGTGGTAAGTTTCATATCTGTCATTGCAAAGTTTTATTATAATATCTACACCATATCATTGTCTATAATTGATTATTTTGTTGTATTTTAGCTTTCTTTCTTTATGATATTTTATCTTATATTTCATCTGTCATCCATTTTTGTTTGTTCTTGCATTTGCTTATTGGTAAATTTTCATTTGTTGTTTGAAAAGCTTTTTATTAGACTGTCCCATTTATTGTCTATTTTTTTCTTCTGGATTTTCCTTACTGTATTGTTCCATAGGATTCCGGTAGTGACGTCCCTTTGATGGAGGGTGTTTCTCTAATCAAGTCTGGGTCATTCCGTTGATCGTTGGATTAATCAACTAACATAGTAAGGTCCATACCGATTTGTGTAACAGAAGTCAGAAAACGCCGATGGTCCCTACATACATGTCAACTGCCCGTAAATTCGCCGTATTGATCTTCACCCAAAGATCAAGATGGAAATTTAAAAAAAACAGAGAAAAATCGTTACATGTGAAATGAAGTGTCCGAAAAAAAGCTTCAATGTTTACCAAACTAGATAAAATAAGAAATGGAGAAATTAGGAAAAGAGTTGGTATAATATCATGTATTGAACATATTGAGAGACACATCAAGTAAAATGGTTCAGTCACCTTATGAGAATGAACTCAAACCAAATACCAATAAGAGCATATAACAAAAGAATATTCGGGCGACCAAGGAAACTGTGGATAGAAAACATCAAGATAACCTTGAGCAAACATGGACTAAATGCGACAATAGCCCCACACCACAACGCTTAACGGCAAGTGTGAATGCGATCAACCCATCATTCACATGAGCAAAGACAATAGACAATAGATATCAAATTGTTGCGGACTATTTCTATACTTGGCATAGGTTGATTTTATCAGTGTGTTTTAAACAATATTATAATACAAAGCTGTATAATCAATAAATGTGTATATCTATTCAGTAGAATGTTCTTGTGTATGTTTATATCCCTCAAGAATGCGAGCAATATAGATCTATTTTTCCTTGATGCAATTAGGGACGTATTGGTGGCACAAAGTGTGTTTGATCTCTTTAATATAATATGTGAATTTTTGGTGCCATATTTTGTGTTTACTGCAAATTCCACAGCAAATTCCAGTTCCTACTCTCGCTATGCCAGGAGGAATAGTTTTACTCTCCTTTCCAGCAGGAAGTTTTTCTAATATTTTCTTATGTTAACCACTCACTTTGAGTGGGGTTGAAGTTGTCCAAGAATTTGTTCAGGTAGATGATTGACTTAATGCTGATTCGTTGTACAATGTCGCTGCATTAATTTGACAGTCATCTCAGGCGTGTGCTATGTCG
>CM067305.1:47067273-47094065 GCA_034231615.1 Meghimatium bilineatum | reverse complement strand
ATATATATATATAATATAAATATTATATATATATATATATTTATATATATATATATATATATATATATATATATATATATATATATATATATATATATATATATATATATATATATATATATATATGATGTTGGTATATATATATATATATATATATGTATGTATATGCATACATATGTATATGTAATAGACCCCACGTTTGATAGTACTCACTCTGTAATAGAACCCATGTGTATGTATACATATATATATATATATATATATAAAGTGTATATTATGTGTAAAAAGACAATTATTAAAATTCCTATTTGGTTATTATTATCAACTAACACTTAGATACTAGCTTAGATTACTGAAGATTATGGCTGCTGCTCAATTTGAACAGAGGCTGCTATTTTTTACTGTATCAGGGATTGGTGGTGGCGGTGATAGAGTACGCACTGTCGATTCTCACTGAGTCAGACTCAAACAGAAAGATTGGATAGAATCCAGAATGAGGCAATGCGAATCATTTTGGGGTGTACGAGAGATACGCCGGCACGAACTATGCGATACCTACTGGATTGCCCAACTGCGGAGCAAAGAATACAAACCTGCAGGGCGCAGGACTACCTACAATCACCGCTGATATGGCACAATATCAAATGACATTCTGTTCTGAGACTTATAATTGGTGTGCAGATTTAGGGACAACCTATACTTTGGTAATTCAATAGATAAAGATTGTGCGAACGTGGAATATGAATAAATCATACTCTCGATGAATATTCATGGAGACATGATTTCATGGACCGTGGTGTATGGAGAGAAAGATCAGAAATATAAAAAGATAAATCAGAAAATGAAAGCCAATGAACAAAGGCGCTATTATTCAGAATATACATCACATCACCGGTTATGGAATTATAAGGGCATGTTGTAAGAGAATCTTACAGCTCGGATTGATTTCAATAGCCCTTTTTGTTCTTCTCACACGTGATTTATTTATCTATATCAATAATAATAATATGTCAAAGTCATAAGCCTACTGAATTGGATGCACCAACGCACCGAGTCAGGAAATGTTATCTTCAGTGATGTGGAAAATGGTAAAAAAAACGAGACCTGTATAGTCTATGATGTTGTCTTTCTTGGATTTACTTCACTTTCCTCTACACTCGCCACCTTCGACTGCGTTCTGCTGGATTGATTTGACGTGAACTCATGGCAACTGAAGTATGCAAACCATACACGTTTCCGTAATTTATCTATTGACAATCAATAAAAGGTCATACTGCTTTAAAACTGAATAACAGTAGTACTTACGTAGAACATAGGTTTGTTAAGTTTCACCTGATGACAACTGACAGACTATCACTAAAGTGCTATGAAGTGCAAAAACGAAAAAAAATAGAAATAATATACATTTTCAAAGATTGGAATCGTTAGGTCTTTGTCGAGAATATACAAAGCAAAAAGTGAAAAAAAACATTAAAAAACAGTAAAAACAATGTTAGCAAACACGGAGACACTAGAGCGCAGACATGTAAAGCAATTCAAATTTCAAGGTAACAATGGCGTGCTTGTAAATACGAAGTAATGAAAAAGGAAGTTTCACGTATTCGTCACTTTGAACTTTTCATTGTTTACATGTCTGCATTCAAGTGTCTCCGTGTTCGTAACATTGTTTTTACTGTTGTTGTGTTGTGTTTTTGTTGTCAGTGTTTGTTTTGTATATTCTTGATAAAGACCTATCGGTTTGAAACATTGAACATTTCGTGTACATTGTCAATTATATTTTTTTGTGTTTACACCCCATAACTCTTCAGTGATAGTCTGCCAGTTCTCATCCAATGAAATTTAAAAAAAACTTCTACGTAAGTGCTATTTTTACTTATTGAAAGCAGTGGTGATTCTTATGGACTTGTTTGCATCTCTACTGTATATCTAACGTACACATTTCCCTGAAGATCTCTATGGGAAATGAGTTAAGTTATGTAACACGTGTTTCAGAAGTTATGTCTATATCATCGCAACACGCGGTATGTTTTAGAATGTTGTCATGTCTTTTCCAAAGTGTATTCTCCATTGCAGTAATTAATTGGGTGCCATCTCCTCCCCAATTTTTTCCTACAACATGATTGCATGTGTCTTTTATTTTATGCACTACATTAACTGATGATGTCGCTATACCTAATTCGATAAAGGAGCTCGTTTTGTATTTTGAAGTTAAACAATTTCAAAATTCAGACAACAACAACACTCAAACTACACAAATATATAAACACCGGGACCAGAAACATTTAACATTAGTACGTGTCATTGTGTCTCAGTGCTACAAGTGTCATTGCAATTGGGTTATTTTAAACACAAATAACACGTAAAAAGCAAGGTAGCATCATATTAGCATATGTAAATAAATAATAAAAATGAGATGCATCGAGGGACTACAGAAAACATCAGAATAAAAATAGGAAGAATCGATGGCTGATAGAAAAAAAATCAGAATAACAGTACGAAGCAATGAGAGGTGATAGAAAACAGAATAAAAACAGGAATAATCGAGGGGGGGGGGATACAAAACATCAGAAACAAGTAGTCTGAATTTGTGTTTCATAACTTCTTGATATTTCCTATTTACATATTAATTTACCCACATTAGAGTGCTTTTTCAAAATAGTTGCCTTCACATTCCTTTTAAGATCTTCATAACTAGTAAGCGATATTTTCCATAGAAGTTTAAATATTGAACGACGTAAGGCAATTATACATTTTAATTCACCTGGTGTTGTCATTTGTACATGGCGGCATATTCCTTATGTTTGTGAATGTGTGACTACTATAGTGACAGAATAAATTAATTATATAGTAATTTATCAAAATAGATTATGAAGGCTTACAAATACGGACACAAGCCTTCCAATGACAGAAAGACGCGTTTGGGTCAAATTTACTTTAAAATCGTCCGCAGAGTTAATATCATGACACAAAAAGGTTGGTTGTATTACAAATTCACACCATACAGTCATGTATTGTAGCTTCGTTATTTTTAACTCAAACATCTTTAGTGTTTGTGTACATACATTATATAGACCAATTGCATATTTTATGGGTCAATGGTGATGCAAATATTTCTACATTATGTCGTTACGCTTTTAAAACACCTCTGAAAATTGCATGCATATCTGTAAAATAGTTGCGGAGTTAAAATTTCTAAACAGGTACATACATTTGAAACACACTATACAAATGTACACACAATTGGGCTTTCGGAAAAATAAAAGCTTTACAGACGCAATTTTCACTCTCAAATATCTTTCAGACAGAGTGACAGAACGTAACCAAGACTTATATTTGGCTTTCGTGGACCGAGAGAAAGCTTTTGACAGAGTGGATAGAGCACAACTATGTTATAACACTACAAGCATATGGAGTTCCCCAACATCAGATAAGCCTATGTCAGAGCATATACGCCTATAGTTAATGCGCAGTAAGAACGAGTAAAGGTGCATTGGGGCAATTTCCAAATTCACTCACGAGTGAGACAGGGATGTGTACTATTCCCCCATATTGTTCACAGCTCATATAAATCACATCTGCAAAGTAGGAAAGACAACGGAAGAAAACTATCTGAAGGACAACTTAAACAAATTGCTATTTGCAGACGACCAAGTACTAGTAGAATCATCAGAAGAGCAACTGCGAAGATAAATAGACAGATTACAGTAAGAACAAAAATTAACACCTATATATATATGTATATATATATATATATATATATATATATAATATATATATATATATATATATATATATATATATATATATATATATATATATATATATATATATATATTTATATGAAACAACAGACTTAATAAAGTGACATAATTCATATACCTAAGAAGCAATATAACAACAGACGTCAAGTGCAGCAAAGAAATACACAATAGATGCAGTAAAGCATTTGCCCTAGGGGCAAATGACACCAATCTTCCGAAACAAATATGTAGATGTCAACACCAAAATAACACTATTCAAAACGATTATTATGCCAACTCTGGGCTACAAATGCAGACATGGACAACGACGGCACAAGACAAACGTAAACTTGCGACAGCTGAAAATGTATGCTTACGCAGAATCCGAGGGATATCGCTAAGAGACAGAGGGAAGAATGAGGACATTAGACAAAGAACCGACACCACCCCCATCTTGGAATATATTAAGAGACAACAGATACAATGGTTTGCACACATTAACAGACTACCAATCAGACAGCATACCACAGCAAGCTATACTATACAGATACAGTGAAATCAGACCTAGAGGCATATCACGAAACGATATGTAACACCGAAAGAGCGGTGAAAAATGTCACAATATACTCAGCAAAACACGAGGGCCATCTCCAGAAAACTCTTCTACACCTGACGCTGAAAGGCAGTGAAGTGTTTAGCGAATAGATAGATATAATATACTCCTGGCGCAACGTTTATTTTCTGTGTATGTGTTATCTAAAGGTAAAGGTAGTTCCCATAGCATATGCTGTTCCCTTCCTTGCTGTTTTTACTCCCCCTAACTCATGCGGAAGGTACTCATTTACAGCTGAGTCGACTAAAGGAGTGGTCTTGTCAAGCGAGAAATCAAACCCGGATTTTGTTTGATCCGGACGTAGTTTCGAACCTGACACGTTGTAACCCAATGATATCAAGCAAGCTCACTATCAAACTAGGCCACCGCGCTCCTCTATGTTGTCTATCAAACATTGACCGAATGCGGAATCTAAGCAACGAAGGTAAAATGATCCGTACTAATATTAAATGGTTTTTGGTCAATAGAGAAATATGCATAACCTGATTCAGTGTGTGTGCAGTTATTCTTGTTGTCTGTGTTTCAAATGGCCGGTCCATATTGATAATAATTTGAAAAATATATATGTTGTACGTCTTGATTACAATCGACTCTGTGAAACTACAGCTCGATTCGGAAAACGCATTACGAGACGAATATGGTGCCAGTTGAACGGAACGGGTTTGGTTTAAATCCGTCTACTACTTCTGTTGTTTTTTTTTGTTGGTTTTTTTGTTGGGTGTTTTTTTTTTCTACTTTTACTGTGTTGTATTTATACTAAATTCCTATCTGTTATTCAGACAAATTTCAGGTGTTGTATTCATACTACTTTTTCATGTTACATTCATACCCAATTCACCGTGTTGTATTCATACCAATTTCTAATGATGAAGCAGGCCAATGTATTATGTTGTATTCATACCAATTTCCTCATGATTTCTTCATACCGATTCACCTATTTTTAAAAAATGCATTGTATTCAGCAAATCAAATCCTGTTGTTATATTCGGCAGAAAAATATCCGCTGTGTATTAATGCCGATTTCTCTTGTTGCAAGTCATCAGTATTCGTGTATTTTCTTTGTGCCCTAGAGTCCAACAATATCTGACATGACCTTGTTGTAGCAGAAACCTGCTTCAAGATTTAAGAATTGGACACGAGGAAACAATTTAAATTGAAGTGTAGAGAACGTCCTTGTTTCTCACATCTGATGTGTTGATGGGAGCATGATGTTCATTGAAGATCTTGTTTCTCACATCTGATGTGTAGATGGAAGCATGATGTTCATTGAAGATCTTGTTCTCACATCTGATGTGTTGATGGGAGCATAATGTTCATTGAAGTCTTTTTTTCTCACATCTGATGTGTTGATGGGAGCATAATGTTCATTGAAGGTCTTTTTTCTCACATCTGATGTGTTGATGGGAGCATAATGTTCATTGAAGGTCTTGTTTCTCACATCTGATGTGTTGATGGGAGCATAATGTTCATTGAAGGTCTTGTTTCTCACATCTGATGTGTTGATGGGAACCTTTTTCTTTATTAACAGTCACGTTTATTTGTGATGTGTTGATAATATCATTATATTCATTAAAGTTCGTGTTTATCATAAGCCCTAGGTTACGTGTTGATGGTAGCCTTATGTTCCATTGCAGTTTGTATTTACCACATGTCATGTGTTGAATATTAGCCTTAGACTCATGATGATCGCGTTTACCACATGTCATGTGTTGATATTAGCCTTAGATTCAGTGATGATCGTGTTTACCACTCTGTGTGTGATTATCCATTGTAGTATTTCAGTGGGCAAAAGGTTTTAGCTAGTGGTGCCCATGTGGTACGTAAGAAATAAAATAGAGATGTGTGCAGGTGTCCAGGAGCCATTGCTTTTCAATAGTGAAACGACGAAAACTAGCATGGTTCGGACATGTATGTAGGCACGATTCCTTGTAAAAAACAATACTGCAGGGAACTGTCGAGGGTGGAAGAAGCAGAGGAGGACAAATAAAGACATGGACAGACAACATCAAGGAATGGACAGGGCTAGATATTTCCACACTCATCCGCATCGCTGAGGATAGAATTCGCTGGAGGACTCTGTGTGCTGAAGCATCCAATGTGGTACCCCTACGACCCTGAAGGGTTACGGGTTTATTGATTGATTGATATTGTGTTTACCACATGTTGAGTGTTGATATTAGCCTTGGATTCATTGATGATCGTGTTTATCACATGTGATGTCTTGATAAAGTCGTATATTCATTGTCTGTTGGGTTTGCAGCATGTGATGTGCTGATCGGAGGAGCCTTATTCAAAAGTTTTCTTCATCAAATTTGATGTATTGGTGGAAATTTTAAACTCTCAGAATAAAATTATTCTCATGAATTGGAGAATGACATAAACATAATCTCTTTCTGAAACAATGCTGGCTAGAGAAACCAATGCAATTGTTATGAGTATGGCATATCAACATATTTTAAATTTTTAGCATTTAAAAGGTCTAGGATGAGAGCAAAGAAATAATGTAAATAATCCAGAGACAATAAGCTAAAATTATGAATATAGTGTCACACACGATAGGCTGCTTGTCTCTCACAAATAGGCTGCTTGTCTCTGACAAATAGGCTGCTTGTCTCTCACAAATAGGCTGCTTGTCTCTCACAAATAGGCTGCTTGTCTCTGACAAATAGGCTGCTTGTCTCTCACAAATAGGCTGCTTGTCTCTGACAAATAGGCTGCTTGTCTCTCACAAATAGGCTGCTTGTCTCTCACGATAGGTTGCAATATATTTACGTTTAACATTTACTTCTCTTACTTTTTCAGAGATGTGATGCTATAATAGGGATATGACAATGACAATTGTAAATCAGACAGTGCCGGAATACCCGACTGGAAAAGTTTCCACTACATGGCTACCAAGTAACTCTTCAGGTAATGTAGATGTGTTCTCTTTTGTAAAAAAAAATATCCGCGTGCACATAACCCTACACACACAACACACTCACACATGTATGTATATGCTACGTCATACTATTTGTGAGTATGTATTTCGACATCAGTGAACTGCGACCTTATAGACACCATGTATGTGTAGAGAGAAACACAGAGAGGGGGGGGGGGGTTAACGGGATATGTATTGCTCTCGTGTGATTCAAAAAGTTACAGATAACCAAGAATCCGCTACAATTGTTCTATCCAAGTAATCGGCTGAATGTAGATTTTGGTGTCAGCTGGACAACACTTCATCGCAGTAATTAAAACAATAATCGACTATAAATAAACAATTTATTTGATATTTTGCCATTCGGGCATACTCTTGCATGGTTACTCACACGGTGAGAAGATCACTTATTGGAGTGTCGGCTTCAGTACTTGGGAGCACAGTGGGACATATAAAGGTCTTCTTGCACGAGAGCACTAGTGATAGATGTAAGCCACCCAAATCCAACTCAACTGTTAACCGATTCCTAACAGGGATATTCAAATTGATTTAATTCAGAACCAAAAGCGAACAGTGGCTGATGAGCCGTCATTGCAAGGATGTAGTGCGCAGACGTTCATTAGAATTGTAGATGCACCGTAATGAAAAACGTTGTGACTTTGGCAGCGAAACGAAATGTTCTAACATCGTGGTCAACCCCGACACCTGGCTGGGAAAGGAAAAAGTTACATGAAATAATAAGTAACAATTTAAATGAGTACCAACACTAAAGAAGCTAGCGGTACATGCTAGAGTGAAATGTTGTCTGTTGAATAAGCTACCGGCTGCAACAGTTTCATTAACATTATTGCTATTGTGGTGAAGATAATAATAGTGGGCACACTTATAAAGAAAAGTAACATCGTTGCGCTTAAAATCAATCTAGTGATAGATGGTGAACAGGACAATCTAGTGATAGATGGTGAACAGGACAATCTAGTGATAGATGGTGAACAGGACAATCTAGTGATAGATGGTGAACAGGACAATCTAGTGATAGATGGTGAACAGGACAATCTAGTGATAGATGGTGAACAGGACAATCTAGTGATAGATGGTGAACAGGACAATCTAGTGATAGATGGTGAACAGGACAATCTAGTGATAGATGGTGAACAGGACAATCTAGTGATAGATGGTGAACAGGACAATCTAGTGATAGATGGTGAACAGGACAATCTAGTGATAGATGGTGAACAGGACAATCTAGTGATAGATGGTGAACAGGACAATCTAGTGATAGATGGTGAACAGGACAATCTAGTGATAGATGGTGAACAGGACAATCTAGTGATAGATGGTGAACAGGACAATCTAGTGATAGATGGTGAACAGGACAATCTAGTGATAGATGGTGAACAGGACAATCTAGTGATAGATGGTGAAAATGACAATCTAGTGATAGATGGTGAACAGGACAATCTAGTGATAGATGGTGAACAGGACAATCTAGTGATAGATGGTGAACAGGACAATCTAGTGATAGATGGTGAACAGGACAATCTAGTGATAGATGGTGAACAGGACAATCTAGTGGTAGATGGTGAACAGGACAATCTAGTGATAGATGGTGAACAGGACAATCTAGTGATAGATGGTGAACAGGACAATTTAGTGATAGATGGTGAACAGTACAATTTAGTGCTAGATGGTGAACAGGACATGCTAGTGTTAGAGGGTGAGCAAGATACTCTAGTGGTAGATAAGATTATCTAATGTTAGATGATGAATAAGGCAATCTTGTGCTAGTTAAGATAATATAATGTTAGATGGTGAACAAGACAATATAATGTTAGATGGTGAACAAGACAATATAATGTTAGATGGTGAACAAGACAATGTATTACTAGATAGTGAACAAGACAATATATTGCTAGAGGGCGAAAAAGACAATATATTTCTAGACGGTGATCAAAACAATCTAGTGCTAGAGGGCGAACACTACAATCTAGTGCTAGAGGGCGAACACTACAATCTATTACTAGATGGTCAACAAGACAATCTAGTGCTAGAGGGCGAACACTACAATCTATTACTAGATGGTGAACAAGACAATCTAGTGTAGTGTTTCCCAACTTGTGGCTCACGCCCCACAAGGGAGCAATTTTGATTGTTCGGGGGGGGGGGCAATTCGAACAAGTTGTAATTAGGCTTCATTTAGGGAATATGTAAATTTGTGAATATAAAAAAAATATGTATATGTTACATAGAATTTTAGAAAGACTTAGGTGGGACATGGTACAAAAAACAGTTGGGAAACACTGATCTAATGCTAGAGGGCAAACACAACAATCTATTACTAGATGGTGAACACGACAATCTAGTGCTAGAGGGTAAACAAGACAATATAGTGCAAGATGGTGAACAAGACAGTGTATCGCTAGAGGGTGAACAAGATATTCTAATGATATTGCGAAGAAAATGCTGATATTGTAGCGGAATTTATACTGAAAGAAGTGCACGCCTACCAGATTTGATCATTTTTGGTATTAAAGGCAGTTCTGGATATTCCACATCCTGTCATATAGGAAATAAGATTATAGCCTCTCGTAATTTCTTGTAATTGAAACAAACATATACGTTTCTTTCTAATAATATTACACTCAATTATTTTAATTTTCGGTTGACTTATTGTTTGGTGTTTCATCGTTTTGGCAGGATCTCAGTTAAAAGAAACAATGTCGTAATTTCCTAAGTGTGACTTAATGTACACTTTTTACATATTTTTTTCATATTTACATATTTCTTTCATATATAGACATTGTAATGACCATAGACAGCGTTACAGCTATTGATATTTTGTATTACACGATTACTATTGACATTTACTATATACAATAATGGACACGGCGACAAAGCTTTAGTTTAGACAGCGTATAACCTTTATGACACCCTAGACAACTGCTATGAGACAGACGATATTTGGTTGATGTTAAGAAATGTTGTTTCAATGGTTGCAACAGTTTTCAATACGAGTAATGCACAGTCTCGGTTGGGAGTGCTGTGCAAGAGGCTGTCCATAAATTATGTCAAAATTGTTTTGGAAATTTTCGACATTCGTCGAATTAATTATGGAATTATTTCACAAATGCTTCCCCCTACCAAATATTTTAGCAGTAACAATGAGACGAAACATCATGTAATTTATTTAGACATTTACGTTTTTATTTTCAAATTTATACAATTTTTGCGTGTACAAATAATTGTGCTAGCCTTAACATTTACAAACCACCCTTCCCTCCCCCTACCTTTCCCGTGTCAACAACTATCAAACTTTGTCAAAATCCATACCCGCCAACGCATATTGTTAACGAAATTGATTGACAGCAACCAAGGTAATTATAATAAAGTGAATTTCGCTATTACCCACTTTGCAATGTAACCCATGTCTGCTAGTACTCATTCTGTAATGAAGTCCCCCGCCGAAGACGGATGTGTCGGGCCATTGGCGCAAATAAAACGGCGACACAACGCATTTCCATTTTCTGGACTACATCCTGCTGGAAATCTAGCAGGACCATGATCCAGCTAGATCCAGTTGGAGTTTGAGAATGAACGCAGAAGAAGAACAAGTAATGAAGTCCATGTTTGCTAGTACTTATTCTGTAATATAAACCATGTTTGCTAGTACTCACTATGTAAAAGGAACCAATTTGCTATTACTTGCTGTGTAATAGAACCCATATTTGCTCATACTTACTGTGTAATAGAACCCATATTTGCTCATACTTACTGTGTAATAGAACCCATATTTGCTCATACTTACTCTGTAATAGAACCCATATTTGCTCGTACTTACTATGTAATAGAACCCATATTTGCTCGTACTCACTGTGTAATAGAACCCATATTTGCTCGTACTTACTGTGTAATAGAACCCATATTTGCTCGTACTTACTATGTAATAGAACCCATATTTGCTCGTACTCACTGTGTAATAGAACCCATATTTGCTCGTACTTACTGTGTAATAGAACCCATATTTGCTCGTACTTACTGTGTAATAGAACCCATATTTGCTCCTACTCACTCTGTAATGAACCCATCATCATCATCAAGTGACGTATTCTTTCCAGAACGTAGTCTTTCCTATGGATCTCTTGAATTCTCCGCGGTCTTAAGCAAGTTGCCCTGCATCTTCCAGTGACATGCGCAGGCATTCTTGAATGTCTTTTGTCCAACGGCAACGAATTCAAGCTTACCAGCAATCTCTTTGTAATAGAACCCATATTTGCTTGTACTCACTCTGTAATAGAACCCATGCTTACCAGTAATCTCTCTGTAATAGAACCCATGTCTGCTAGTACTTTGTCTATAATAGCACCCACGTTCGCTGGTACTCACTCTGCAATAGAACATTTGTTTAGAAACTTCAAACAAATGCTGCTCACTAACGAAGTTCTCAAATTTTTATTAAATGCAGTGGACATCTATAACCATATAACATTTCGCGGCATACCCCTTAATATCCTGCAGCGTCTGGGATAGTAGATTTCTCTGGAAAAGATCTTTTTTCTATTTTTCATAATTTTATGTGTTTCTGCTACGGATGCTATAGTTCTAAGCAAAATGCCTTTAACAAACTATCAATCATTTGGAGATCGAAGATTGCAAGTAAACGCATAAACTGCGAATATTCAGGTGTGATCCAATCATTGACATATGGATGTGAAAGTTGGAAAAGTTCTTTATCATCAAAAAAGAAACTTGAGTTTCGAAAACAAATGCTTTCGTATGATAACTAACATCCACTGCAGAGATTTCAAATCCAACGAAAATTATAAGAGAATAGACACATGAAACTACATCACAGATGCTATTAGAAAACTTTTTTTTTTAAAGCCGCAGCTTGATAACAAAATATAAGTATTCGTGATTTCGCCAGCTAAACAGCAGCGTTGATAACAATGTACAAGACGTAGTCACAATTTAGTCTGCAAACTAGCAAGCAGTTTGATAACAACGCGCCACAGAAGGAAGTGGTGATTTAGTCTGCAAACTACCAGCAGTTTGATAACAACGTGCCAGAGAAGGAAGTGGTGATTTAGTCTGCAAACTAGCAGCCGTTTGATAACAACATGCCAGAGAAGGAAGTGGTGATTTAGCCTGCAAACTAACAGCAGCTGGATAATAACGTACAAGAAGTAATCATAATCAAGCCAGTTAAACAGCAGGACTTTAATAACAACTTCCAAGAAGTAGGCGTACCAGCAGCAGTTTGATAACATCATACACAAATTCTTCGTGATTTAGACTGCTGACCAGCAGCAGTTTGATAACATCATACACAAATTCTTCGTGATTTAGACTGCTGACCAGCAGCAATTTGATAACATCATACACAAATTCTTCGTGATTTAGACAGCTGACCAGCAGCAGTTTGATAACATCATACACAAATTCTTCGTGAGTTAGACAGCTGACCAGTAACAGTTTGTTATCATCTTACACGAAAACATAGACGTGATTTCAGTCTCCAAAGAACTGTACATATGTTATATTTCTTTTATCATCCTCTTCTTCGTGCGTTCTCAAACTTCTGCATGTTATCAAATGTTGTCGTGAGAACAGCAATGCTTTGGTTTGTAGCTTTGCATCATTATATGACTTTTGTCATGATAAATCCGATTTCAATATGACATTTCGTATAAAACACTCAACTATGTCCCAGAGATTGATACACGAAACATGGATTATGACACATTTTCTCACGCCTTTATCAAACTACTTGAAAAGTTTCACTGGCGAACCTACGCTGAATAGATTGTATGGGATTAGGTTTCGAATCGAACAGTTCACTCTGTCAAGAATAAATCCTGAAAGCATTGATTTTAAACAACCGTGAATGGTGTTGAATCCAGCTGCCACGTGATTTGCAGGATTTTGACATACTTTCTCCCTTCTTCTGTGGTCACATCCAAATTATCTTATTGATTTCTAACGTTAATATGTTCCGGTGTGTATCAATTCTCTCAGGCAGGGGTATAACCCGGTCTTTCAAAAATACTGTACTGTGGACTCATCGAAATCATTTTTCGATGACGACGCTATTTGACAGTGATTTCATTTGGTTGCCAGTACAAAATATTCTAAAATGATCAATATCAAATAATGTTACTTTAGAAGCATTTTTCCTGATGAGTCCACTGAACTGCATTTTCAGGGACTCGTTATAGTTTGCCCTTTCAAGAAAATTGCAGAATGATAGTCTAATTGGGCTCTTAATAAGCATATACAAGTAAGAATTCCAAACTGTACATTCCGTAGGTTTTCTGACCGTTAAAGAGGATAATAGATATGGTATAACGGATAATAGATATGGTATAAAGGATAATAGATATGGTATAAAGGATAATAGATATGGTATAAAGAATAATAGATATGGTATAAAGGATAATAGATATGGTATAAAGGATAATAGATATGGTATAAATGATAATGGATATAGTATAAAGGAAAATGGATATGGTATAAAGGATAATAAATATGGTATAAAGGATAATAGATGTGGTATTGACTGATAAATGATGTGTGTCACTGCCATTCACTGTCGTTGAAAAAAGGCAGCGTAACAGAATAGATAAGGCTAGATAACATATATCATAGTCTTCAAAGATTGGGGTACAGTTTTATATTTTTCCTGTCACTTTGCTTTTGAAATAATATATACACATAACTACGCGTGCCTGGAGACAGATATAGAGGCTGTCACAGGCTAAGGGTAGCCCACCCGAATTGTCAAGGCATGCCGAAATCGGATGTGCTAGGCCTACAAGGCGCATAACGGTGGCACAACGTAATCACGCTCTCGGCGGAAATCGCACGGATATCCGTGATGGTTACAATGGAGCGAACGCAAAACAAACAAATAAAACATCACTTACTATTTCTTCACTTTTGGCATCTTTTTTTCCGGGATATATTACTATTTCTGTCTATCAATAATGCGCATACGTGTGGTCCGTACTTAAATTCATCTGCTAAACATGCTTGATGCATTATTGTATGTGGACTGTTTTTGGTGAGAAAACATGTCCTCGTGATCATAGCATTATAATGTGATATTTCTGTGTGTTTCTTGTTTGTTATATGTTTCTTGAGAAATGTCTAAGTTTGACCGTAACATGGAAATAGTATGTGTCCTTTTCTTTATTGTTATTTATATTTCAATATTATACAGTTAGCTCATTAAGTAGAATTGTTACTACATTACAGTATTTATCACTAATGTGTTTTGCCACTGCGGCACTTTCTATTTTGTGGAAAATTATGTGACAGTTGGGTTATTTAAACATGATATTAACATGTGTCAGAGAGATGTTATCTCCTGAACCTTGAACACTCATTCAATAACCTACAAATATACTATGAAATATGAAACATTATATCTAGACCCGCTCACACTGAAAGAGAACACGGAGATTTTTCAGATCAAATGTTAACATGACAAGATTACAGACATGGACGTAACTGTATACAGACGTATCAGCAACATACGCCACAAAAAATGACGACAGTGCACTCTATATACCAGTTGAATGTTTCAAAACAATTCCATGTATGACCAATACCTTCTCGTAGGAATAACTTCACAAACTTCAGGACAGGGGCAATTGCCATACACATACCTGTTCAAATACTCAACAACTGAGAGATCATACACAAAAACATCGCAATATTTATTGATTTAATATCGGTCTTATTTTTCCACAGACCAAACACGACACACTCATTCACAATAACAGACAATAATCCTATTATAATTATCCAGAAAAACCTCATTAATACTACAGTTAATACCAGCTCTCTTTGGCATCACTGATAACGACAAAGCAGAGGAATTGACAAAAACAACAAGCACACTCTTTTGACCCGTGTAACTTGAGGGTTCAGGAAGGCAAAAATTAGCCTCGAGCAAGGCAAAATTAACAAATTGAACAGAAATGAACAGGTCGTGATATTTCGACAAAAATATATACCTCGACTAGAAGTATATCGACTAGCTTAATCAAATCGTATCATCGACTCTGCGGCCCGCATCTGAAGAGCTGCAACACAGATACCAGATCTCATACTACATAACTATCGCCGTTTTGCTGTTTACAGAGCGACAATCTGGCCTACGTAAGCTTCTTTGTAAAATAAGTTGTTGGGTTGTGGGGAAGCTAAGATGAACTGAAGACGCTCTACACATGACCAATACTGGGCTGAAAGTTTAACAATTGATCGCTCTAACATGACCAATACTGGGCTGGAAGTTTAACAATTCATCGCTCTAACATAACCAATACTGGACTGGAAGTTTAACTATTGATCGCTCTAATATGACCAATGTTGGACTGGAAGTTTAACTATTGATCGCTCTAACATGACAAATATTGGACTGGATGTGTAACAATTGATCGCAGAAGAAGATGGTAGAGCAAAGAGTGAGGTCGCATCAGAAACCCAATTATTTAAAATAGCTCTTGGTTTGAAAGACTCGGTCAAATTCTGCTGCGATACATTGTAGTGTATTAGGGACATTCTAATATACTTGAATATCAATGTTCAATACATGATATATTTCAATTATTAAATTACCTGTGACAGAACAATGAAGGAGAAAATGAAATTTTTGATTCCTCAATTTGTAAATAATACTGGTGTAATTTTCACCAATGATTAGTAATTCCTTGTACGTATATTCTCCACTGTACTGTAAGATTAATAATATTTGAGTTAACAGAATTTCACACACTCATCATCGTGTTTGTTATAATATTATACGCACAAATTTGCTAGATTGTATAACGAAATGCGCTGCAAATATGATATTGCAACTCTCATATGGTGACATTAACCAACAACTATTGCATTGCAACTTTTCTTTGGTGACGTTAAACAAACATGATGTATCGATTCCACATGTTAAGTATACTGTTCGATATTAATGCACATATTTCTGATGTTCTGTCCATTAGTAAATATATATATAACAGGGACTTTTCAGGCGAGCGGGGTGGGGTAGATGTGGGAGAGGCAAAAAAATTGTACGTGTAATTTCTCTCAAGTTCTACATCTAACGATATGTCGAGCTGTATATATGTATAACGATATGTCCAGATGTATATATGTATAACGATATGTCCAGATGTATATATGTATAACGATATGTCCAGATGTATATATGTATAACGATATGTCCAGATGTATATATGTATAATGATCTGTCCAGTTGTACATTTATGTTATCTTCTTTCTCACTAGACATATGCGTGATAGTATCCCTCTTGCGCATATTTTAAAAAACGCATGCACTGAATAGTGTAAAGAAATCTCATATACACTGAATAGTGTAAACAAAACTCATGCACTGAATACAAATTCTTGAGACTAACGGGAATTGAACCAGTCCGTTCAACGCACCAAATCACCTAGCAACTATTGCACACGCGTTCTTCCGTACTTGACTAACAGCATCTCCAAAAAAGATGCGATTTTGTCAAGACATTTAAATAGATTAATATTGAAATATTGAAATTAATAGTTGCTATGCACTTTGGTGCCGCTGAACGACTGGTTCAATTCCCGTTAGCCTCAAGAACTTTTTTAATTGTCCTCTGACTTCCTACTTAAATTTACTTGTATGCGCTGAATATTGTAAACAAATCTCATGCACTAAATATTGTAAACAAATCTCATTCACTGAACATTGTAAACAAAACAAAATATCAATGACCTTTGTGAAGACTAATATGATCCCTAATATCATCTGTTATTCCAACACCAAGACTAAATTTCAATCTAGACTTTTCTAGTCGGAAAATTATATAAAACCACAAACCCAAGATCTGTAATGGTGATTGTTTATCTTCTTGCCGGAGGTGCTGTCTAGCTAACAGAACTAAGACTGGCAAAGTTATTACTGTCAATTGAAAAAAAATGCAATTTACTGGAAAATTGAAGACCGGTTCCCTAGAGTATGTGTTCCCTCATTTCACAATATTATTAAGGAATTATCTTAATGTAAACACGTTGTAATAGTGTAATTCGTCGGCCTTTTTCCCTTGTTCTCACTCTCTTTTTGTTATCATTCATATAATGTGGATATATTTATTGCCCATATTCTTAACTCAGAAATGTAGAATGTGTTAACTGTCTCTATATTTACATTTGATATCAAGGTGAGATTTTATTTAATGGTAACACTTGGTTGTGCTCTTCTTGGGCCCTAAAGGGAAACCCACAAAAATGCAATATTGTGACCGATAATGCTAGAGGAGGACTAGATAATAGGAGAAGAATAGAGAATTATGAGATTGTTGTTGACGCTATCAACCTCTAGGTCTTGGTGACCTACATGACATTCTGAAATAGAATGTCAGACGTAAAGTCAAACATTTAGATAGGAGACAGATTTGTGGGAATATAACATTCTCCTTCCAGTCCATAGGAAGTCAAACTATGACTTTTAATGCTATCAAGCCGAAAATTTGGGTAACCCCTGCCCCTTTAAATAGTCGCACTAACCCCAAACTATGCAATACAAATCTCACAATGACGAGGATATAAACATATTTAAGATAAACAACACACATAATTGCTGATGACGTATCCACGACCGTGCAATCAAAATGCGCATTGTTGTATTTAAGCTATAAACATTAACACCTGGCATTCTGTTATCTGGACTACATTTTGCTAATATGCAGGAGTTTGACGACGAACGAAGAGGAAACAGTAGAAAAGAGAGAGAATTTAATTAGATCCAATAATTAGTTTGCTAGCAACGTGTCCAAATAAAAATTGTATGCTAAATAGTACGGCATTATTGATATTTAAATAGCCAATTATTTCTATCGCAACATAATAACCAGCTAAATATTAATCAGCATGAGGTTGGTATGCATATCTCACAATTGGTCTACCAGAAAAACGATTTCAGCTTGAGGTAGGTATGAATATCTTACAATTGGTCTACCAGAATAACGATTTCAGCTTGAGGTAGGTATGAATATCTCACAATTGGTCTACCAGAATAACGATTTCATCGTGAGATAGATATGAATATCTCATTAGTGGTCTACCACGCCAATAATTATGCAATAATAAACTATAAGTAAATGGCGTGTCAATATACCAATAATGTCAATTCCTTTTGTAAAATCTCAGATCATTTAATCTGTAGAATTATTCGTGATGTAACATTCAGAGAAAACCGTTTTGTACATAAGCGCTGTGAACACCAGATGATCTTCATCCCTGACAACGGTGCTAACTGTCAACGTGTACAAGGTGCCCCATCTATGAAAACTTGACACATAAGATATGATAAAAAGCAACTTTGCAGAATATGACAATTCTCTGGACGATCTCATAATGAGTCACACAGGTACATTAGCCCTGCCTAATTGTAGAACCCCCATGCATAATAGTAAATGCATTAAAAAAAGTAAAGTAACCCATAGTATTTATTAATGCCGTAGGGGTGTAAGATGTTAGCGATCTCACATTTCACAGGCTCTGCAAATGAGGGCGGTAGCCATCTCCTCTCCCTCGTAGTCTTTACTTCCCGGATTAATCCGGTACCCATTTAAGGCTGGGTCGACCTGGGAGCCGTTGCGATCTGAAAGCATTTCCGCCTCAGCTGGGGAATGAACCCATGCCCACTCATATGCGAAGCCAGTGCGCTAACTACTGCGCTAACGCGGCTCCCCGTAAATGCATAGCCGGCTGCCTATCCTAGTAATTACTGTCCAGAACGTGGTTACAACGGACACCTCTGACAGAAAAGGCTTTTTAGCAGAAAGGCTTAAATCCATTAATGCAATGTTTAATGTGTAATCGTATAAATGACACAAAACATATATATTTTATCCCCTCTGAGTAAGAAATCTCTTCTCAATTCTTTGCACATCGTCGAGAGTATATGAAATGCATTTTCTGAGAAACCACCAGATTACACATATGAAGTAAGAGCTAATCTCTCTCGATTTATGTGAATCAAAGTAACAAAAACAGTAATAACATTAATAATAAGAATGATCCCAATAACCTGGTATGGTGGTAGAGTATCCACATTAGAGACAGCATAAAAATCCATCTAAACAACTATATTCTCAATCATTGTGATGGGTGCCAACATTCAGGAACATCTTAAATAACTAAAATCATTGTTAATTGCATATTTGTGTGCTTAATTTATAATTACATAAAGCCATTTGTCTATGTGCTTCATTAACATTATTACATAATATTCTTTGTATTCAGTCTCATTTCTTGTCTTCTTCTGTCTGCTCATTTCTTTGAAAACGAATTTTTTTATTTGTGTTGTGAAATCACCCGTCAGAAACCAATTCTAATTGTGTCCTCTATATCCAACTTTCCATGTTAAATTTGCAATTACCATTGTCAGTCTTCTCTAATTACATAAATATGGTTTCATTTAACATTCAACAGAAATTGGGTTTCCAGTAGAAACATTTACAGACTCCAGAAACGATATCAGCAACGCTACTAACAACAGTATCAGCAATAAGAAAATCTTTGATATCAAGACAATCTTCAAAAACACCTCAAACATTCGCAAATATAAACCTGGATCCAACTCCTCTTTCCAAAATCTTCTTCACGTGCGGAATCATCGTACAAGCAGACTGGACAAGCCTATCCTAGAAGGTGAAGGTCAGCTTATACAGGTCAACAGAATAGCCCCCAATATAAGTGACCAAGTGACTAGACATTGTGAAAATAATTCTCAGTGTGGAAGGTTGGCAGAGTGTGTCGAAGTTCAAACTAATCAGCCGAAACAATGCTGGTGTGTCAATGACTTGACTAGTCCTGATCCTGTGACGGGAGTATGCGGCACCAAAAGTTCTGGTAAGTTGAACAAATTGTCGGTTGTTTTAACGAAGCTATATTCTTATTTTGCGATAACTTGTTAAACATTCAGTCCAATATTGGTCACTTGTAGAACGATTTTGTTTTAGGTCATCTTTGGTTTCATACAACCTGCTTTGAAGAGAAGCGCATGTTCTCCCGGTAAAGCCAGTTTCTCGTTTTGTGAACAGCGAAATTGAGACAATTCTGTCGTATGCTTTCTGGTGTTTGTGTCGCTGATCTGCAGAGGCAGGTCGGAGGGTTGCGGATACTGATTCGGTGTACGTGTGCTTTTAGACTGCAGTTCACTGTTTTAGTCGAAATAGAGTGACCTGTTTATTTCTGTTAATTTTTAAGAATATTGTCTTACGGAAGGCTATACTTTCATTTTAATCCTCTCAACTGAAATCGTATATATTGTTTCAGCAGAGGTTCTACTTCCCTGAAGCTTTAAGTTACCAGAGTCTGATGGAGATTATCTCCAATTTTTGTCAATGTATTTGCTTTTTCTTTACCAGGGATGTCACTTTGAGTTGGTATACACTATAGTCCTAATGCAGTGTTTCCATACAATTCAAAGATATTTTGTTCGATGATCTGTCCATTATGAATGACCTTTTCTTGTTAGGTATTTTGGATGAGTTGTAAGACATTTTGAATCTCTGAATATTACAATATTTTGGGTATGGACACTGAGTTGTTGAGTATTTTAACAGCTGTGAATATGCTACTTTTCTATGTCTTGATTTTTTCCCCATTCCCATGGCTGATTGTTCGAATGTTGTTTTTGTGTGTTTTTTTAAACATGATGTATATTCTAGAGCCATCATTTTGTGTGCGCTTCTTGATGTTCTGTGTACTCGTGCGTCCATATATTTATGGGATATTGAGATTTTAACATTTGAAGTGATACATCTCTTTGTTCTGTTTCTGTATGGGTGGTCTTCGAGTTTATGCTTGATATTTCAGATAATAATTTTGTGATTTGTTTTCTCTAGTGCCCACGGTTCAGAAGATAAATCTCACACATGCTAATATAATTTTCTAGTAAATCAACATAGCCCATACATGATTTCTCTTGCTACGTGCTTTGAACCTCAGAAGTATATTATTTATTGTTTTTAATGCTTTGTTCAGAGTGTGTCCTTTCAGACTTCTTGATAGTTCGATAATTTTGTATTTTCTTCGCCTTCGCATATCTAGAGATGTATCTGCAATTTTGCTCATTTATATAATGGCGCTGCTTTTCATTACTACAGTGTTATTTGAAGTCTTATGTTTTGATTGTAGAGTTTTTCGGTGTTCGTTTTGACTGTGGAAGGCCACACGCTAGGGGCGTATACCCTAGTTGTTCTGATTGCCGTTGCATATAATTATTTTAGTATTTTGGAGATCGTGACCCAGGACGCACTTTTAGTATTTTCAGCGCTGCATATTTTGTTAAAGGTTTTAGTTTATATTTTTCTGATTTTTGATTGCCATGTGAGTCTGGTGTGGAATGTGGCTTCAAGAAATATTGATGAATCAGGAAACAAGGATATCTATTTCTCTACTTGTGTATGGTTAACACCTACATATCTGTTGATCGACGCACTGATCTCTATGAATTTACATACCTGTGCGATTTGTGTGTTGTTTTTTGTGTGCCATTCGACCAGTCCATATTCATAGTCGCTTGAGAATATACACGTTGAAAATCTTGGCTACATCTGCGGCATTGTTTTTTTTTAGAAATGCGGTGTTGTCCAAACAGAAAACGTGAAGGCTAAAGTTGCAAGTTGATTAGGTGCATGCTGAACAGACCTGGTTCAAATCCCCTTTGTTGCGTTATGTTCTTTCTCAAATAATTATTAGCTATCGTTACATATACAGCAGTACAATAAGATGCCTTCAGGAATGAACGCGAATACTTTTTAACCAGTGGGCTACTGGAACAATCAGCATATATACCCTTCGCCATATGATACAGGAGATATATGTATACATACAAATATACATATATACACATGTGTGTAGTGTGCAATCTGTCCCAATGAAGTGCGTACAGTTTTTTGTCTACGTTATATCAGTCAGATTATATCCCACAAGGCGGAGAATATCGTAAAATAAAATAGGAAATGATAACACCAATGATAATGTTTTATTGTCATTGATTACTAATATTACTAATAAGTAACAAGAACAACAATTCTGAGGTAATGGTAATGAAAACTAACAAAAAGCAAAGGAACAATGAATTTCCTAACGTCCAATGTCCAATAGGGATCCTTATCACTTAACTTCCGGGATCTGAATTAAACAAATAATACAATCACAAATATGGAGAGGTCTCACCACAGCATCCTGTTGTAGCCGTCATATTGTCTTCGTTTGTTTAATTCTAGTTTAGTATTGTTTCTTGATAAAGGTCCCTACAAGGATGGAACGTGAAAAAAGTCTGTGTTACTTTGATTTTTTGTTATTTTTCATTGACTTTATTGTACATTTAGTTTATTCCTTGCTATTCTTGAATTATATTAGTAAATACCAGAGACAATAATACATTATATTTGTTATCCCTTCTGTAGGTATTTGTCGATAGTAACTGGCATGTTGGTCTTGGACTATATATTGACATTCGTTAATACATTTTAATGAACACAAATCTTATCATGTATCCTATTAGCACTTTCTGGATTGCTGCCGTATAGCTATAATTGCTGATTCACTCTTTTTATCCAGTGGTTGTCAATAAATTACGTCAACAATTTCTGGCGAATGTTATACCCTCTGTCCACCGTTGCTGCCAACTGCAAAGAATTCAGGGATTCCCGTACACTGCTGAATTATGTGACAAATCCCTCCCTCCTAAAATTTAGTTTTGTTGAAATAGTAGTCAAAATATGTTTGTTTTTCAAATGTTTGGATCGCTTATTTTAAATAACAAACTATTACAGTCGTGCATAGAAATATTATTGTTTACATCAACTTTATTCAAACACCTTTCCCTCCTCCTTTTTACAGCAACTGAAACTGTTTGTGACCCCTTCTCATAATTTTTTGATGTAATGTATGGACAGCCCTTCTCCGTTGTCTGCATAAAGGTCACCTCTTCAATTATTCTCATTCCCTTGTGGAATCCAGAATTTGGTAGCCTCCTCAATTGTTCTCTCTCCTTCTCAAATCCAGAACGTGGTAGCCTCTTCAAGTATTCTCTCTCTGTGTGACATCCAAAATGTTGTAGCCTCTTCAATTTTTCTCTCTCCTTCTCAAATCCTGAACGTGGTAACCTCTTCAATTATTCTTTCTCTGTGTGACATCCATACTTTGGTAGCCTCTTCAATTATTCTCTCTCTTTCTCAAATCCAGAGCGTGGTAGCCTCTTCAATTATTCTCTGTCTGTGTGACATCCAGATTGTGGTAGTCTATTCAATTGTTCTCTCACCTTATCACATCTAGACTGCTGTAGCCTGTTCAATTGTTCTCTCACATCACATCTAGACTGCTGTAGCCTGTTCAATTGTTATCCTCCCGTGTAACATCCAGAACGTGTATTTATTCTCCTCCTTGATGTCGGTGATGCGCATGTGCAATTTGTGATTTAAATTGATGATGGGTTCCAGCAGAAACAAATTATATGCTTTTGCTTTGACCCGGGAATGTATTGAAAAAAATCATCGAATGTTCTCATCGTGAAATTGGAGCATATCTATTTATATAAATAACATGACACTAACAGACAACCACACTCTACATAATGTTATTGTAATGTAGTGTGACATCAAGGAGACGTGGAATGATTCGTACCAGAGTTCTTCGGCAATTCTATTTAAAATCATCCATGCAGACATATGATAGAACTCACAAGACAAGTGTGAAAACTGAACAAGCTATCGATGTATGTGAACATCAATGAGTAAGGACAATGTCCCGTATTTCACATCAGCGGTCCACACTCTGAACTATTGAATTCAGGAACAGCTGGTCACAGCCAGAGGAGAATAGTCTTAATCTGGATTTTAATTCCAGTAGGGAATGACTTGATTGATTTACAAAGCAAATACAAGAAATGATTTATACTATATATTATATACCTTACCTTATTATATATATATATATATATATATATATATATATATATATATATATATAATATATATATATATATATATATATATATATATATATATATATATATATATATATATATATATTAAATGATCAGGCCAGATATAACTCTGTAAGTAAAAAAAAAACCACCCAAGTGGAGAGCAAATGGCTTGTGCTGTTGTTCCATGTTACGACTATCGACATTTAGTAATAACAGAACTCGAAATAAATAAACAAAAAGACTCGCCGCAGAACAACTATCAAAGAGGGTATGATTATGGGTCTCAAAAATACACACAAATTACGCTCAGTAGCATCACATTGCTCAAAATGGAGAACTCTGGTTTCTGCCTAATGCACTGTATTCGGCACTGAAGGAATATATATATAGATATAAAAAAAACAAACAAATCAGAAATTACATATACATAACGGTACTGAATATTTCTCTAAATGCATTAAATGAAAATTAAAATAAGTAAATATATGCACAGTATATAAATAATTGAGAAATGATAGCGGATTGAAGGGAAAACGAAAGTACAATAGTTATATCAGTAATATTAAACGTGTGAGACTCGGTTTGTTTTGCGCGGATTGGGGAGGGACATAGAGGGACACAAAGAATAGTAATACTGTTTATCTTCCATGCATGTCGTAGAGACGATTAAGAAAGTTTCTGGTGGATGGGACAGTCACATTCTCTGTAGGATCAGACGATACGAAGGGAGACAGCACAGGGACAAGGTGGCTCATAAATCATGCAGAAGTAGGACATATCAGCCGAAAGGCGCAGATATCGTAGTTTAACTATAACCTTTGACACAACGGACGGCGTTTTCCGTACTATATTCTGCAAATCTGCAGGACTTTGAAACACAGGACATGAAGACACGTATAACATGCATACATATACACAAGTGAAACATATGACGGTAAATCCGATGTTATTGTATGTGTACACGAAACACGAAAATATACTGAGCTGCAGTGTAAAGTTTTTTCTAATCATTATCATCCGCAGAAGACGGATGTGTTGGACCATTGTCGCAAATAAAATGGTAACACGGCCCATTTCCATTCTCTGAACTACATTCTGCTGGCAATCTAGTTGGAACCATAGTTCTGCTACAAGAGAGATCTAGTGGGAGATTGAGAATGAACGCAGAAGAAGAATCATTATCCGATATTTGTGTTTGAAAACATTGTTCGCAACGCACATCCATTTAATCAGTTCGTTTTCTACAAATCAGTGTTACTTGTTAGAACGTTGTCAGATGTTAGTGAAACAATGAACACACATAATTGTTTTGGATGACACGTACAGGAATACACATCACACTTAATACAAAATGTATCTATATTGAGAAATGCATTTCTTCAAAACGTTTCCTAGAGCTGCTGCTGCTAGTTCAGATAATTGGTATACGCTTCTTCTGCGTTCAAACTTCTTGTGGTCTTGCTAGATCTTCAAGCCGGTTGCCAGGACGTTGCTTCCAGCCTGCTCCGGAAAATGCAACTCGATGTTGCTGAAGTGTTAATGCACGAATTGGACAGTCTTCTATTCCTGTGAACAGGGCCGGTCTTAGGCCATTGCAACCTATTCGGCCGCATTGGGCCCCCGCACTTGTTAGGTCCGACCCCTGCCTGTGA
Organism: Meghimatium bilineatum; assembly: GCA_034231615.1. Lineage (NCBI taxonomy): Eukaryota > Metazoa > Mollusca > Gastropoda > Stylommatophora > Philomycidae > Meghimatium > Meghimatium bilineatum. The sequence goes on along the minus strand of CM067305.1, from coordinate 47,068,150 downwards.
AGACTATGCCATGATGTTCTTGCAATGTCGATGTATGCTGCAGATCATCATCATCATGTGACATATTCTTTTCAGAATGTGGTCTTCTTTATGAATTATTTGAAGGTTCCACGATTCAGCAATGATTAAGCAATATCATATATAATTGCACCATCGTCGTCATGGATGCCCTCTTCCCCAATTGCGCTATTCTGCCTTCTGCGATTAATCTTTCCATGGTGTTATGTTTCTTTATATGACTAAAATTTCTCTGTATTCTTGATATGATTTTGTTAAGGAGCCAGTCCTCCTTGACGTTTGTTGATCATAGCATTTTCTTGATTTGTCATTTTAGTTGTCCATAGTATCCGTAATATTCTTCTGTAGAATCCAATTTTTAAGGCAGCTATTTTCATTGCTACTGTTTTATTTAATGTCCATGCCTCACAACCGTACATTGGTATTGGAAACACGCATGTTCAGATTATACATAGTTTGGTATGCAGCTGGTACCTGCCAAAGTATTGTTTCATTTGGGCACGTTTCAATGCCGCCATTGCAATTTTTCTCTTGATACCTACTACGCAGTCTCCTGTGCTATTTATATTTGATCCCAAATACTCCAAATGTGTAACATCATCTAGTTCGAAATTTCAATTACTGTCTTTGCTTCACTTTAACTTTATCCGTTGTCATAATTTGTGTTTTCTTCATATTTAAGAACAGATTAAACGATAAATTCTGCCAGATAAAAGGTAAATGCTACTGACAAAAAAAAAGAAAAATGCTGCTGATAAAAGATTATATTACCTTCCAGCGTCCACCTCTGTGACGATCAAGTACAGTGTGTGTCTATGACGGCTAACGTACTTAGTTCATATTCACACCGCAGGTAATT
>CM067305.1:46365720-46412243 GCA_034231615.1 Meghimatium bilineatum | reverse complement strand
AGACCCATTGCAAAGCTTTGGTTACTGCCAAAACCTCCATGGTCATGCTACTTGTGGTCTGAGCGAAAGCACCACTTTCCTCTCCGATAGTTTCCCTCCACCTTTGAGCCGTGAAGGCCCAGGCACTTCTGATGTGTCTCTCAACAGACACATCTGTATATATATATATATATATATATATATATATATATATATATATATATATATATATATATATATATATATATATATATATAATATATATATATATATATATATATATATATATATATATATATAATAATAATAATAATAATAATATCACCTTCCTGGAATTTTCACCGATTAGAGCGAGTACCTCCGACTCCACCACTATCGGACACCATTCCCTACATTCTCTACTGAGTTTTATTATTAATTTCAAGGCTGTCAGACAATCTAAGGGCGCACGACTCCATTCCTCACCAGGTAGCACATCTTCCAATCTGCACACACTCTGTATAATATTCTCTGCGCGTCCATTCACGTCTATCCTCTCTTAAGTCTACTGCCTTTCACTTTGAGAATTTAAGGATGTAGAGGATGTTCTTTTTCAGCGGTGATTTGTAAGTAGTCTCGCGACCTGCATATTTGTATTCTTTGCTCTGCAGTTGGGCAATCCAGTAAGTATCGCATAGCTCGTGCCGACGTATCTCTTACACCCAAAATGATTCACATTGCCTCATTCTGGATTCTATATGTTTGAATCTTACTCAGTGTTAGAATCGCCAGTGCGTACTCTACCACCGGGAGCCGCTTTAGCGCAGTGGTTAGTGCACTAGCTTCGCATATGAGTGGTCCCGGGTCGACCCAGCCTTAAATGAAAACACTGTATCATCGCATGACTCTTGCCAGGCTTGGGTAGTGGGATTAAATAACTATGCAGCCAGTCCTCCACTGCCTCTGAGATCGTCGTACCTAATGCCATCAGGTCCTGGAGTAGTGTTTCTTGATCTTTTCAGTACGGTAGAACAGTTTCCAGAACAGTTTTAGCGACTTTTCGTTTGCAATCATTTTTTGTCTTTTGCAGATTTGGCGATATCTTTAAACTGTTGAACCATGTCGTCTTTGGTCTGTTTTAATTGCAGAACAAGATCTGGTTGTGCTGTCACCTTTTTTCTTGCTTTTTGCCACTCTGCAACTGCGCTGCGTTTCCACTTCCATGCACATTGAACCTCATTATTCCACCAGGTGAGTTGATTCCTCACACGTGCCTGGTGGCGTGTGTGCTACGTTTGTCCTTCCTAATTCTGCTTACGAAGGAGGACACTGTGCGATCATACTGGAAGGACTTAACTTTAACTTTCTGTTGTTTACTTTTTTCCTTTGTCCACCAACAAGACACATGGCAAATGGTCACTGCCGTGATGCCCCAGCACATCCCATCTACATCTGGGTTTAATATCAGCTGTCATTAAGTCCAAATCAATCGCACTGTCGTCGTCATCATCCCTAGCAGCCAACCTTGTCATGCGCCCTCGTTTATGCATACTAAATTCATGTCAATCAGAGCCTCCTCGAGATCTCTTCCCTGTTGATTAGAGGCAGTATTGTCCCAAGATCTACCTTTGGCATTAAAATCCCCGCAGAAAATGACATCTTTCTTCCTTTACTATCTCACCTAGAGATTTATAGTCCTGCACGTTCAGGCTGGCGTTGCACGCAAACGCGTTGACGAGCACAAAAGGGTGCTGTGCGTTTTGTATCCTGACAGCTTGCAGTTGAATGTCATAATTATCACATTCAGACATATCTATCTCGATCACATCAAAGCTCAAAAACAAGAACATGTACTGGCAACAAACAGCAGTAGTAAGAGTAGGAAATCAATTTGGCCCTTTTCAACAAATAAAACAATGAGTTAGACAGGGATGTGTGTTTTCACCAGACCCGTTCTCTTTATACAGTGAAAACATAAAGCGTGCAATAGTAGATATCCCAGGAATATCAGTGGAAGGACATACCATAAATAATTTGAGATATGCGGATGACACTGTTCTGATTGCAAAAAGTGAGGAAAACCTTCAAGATTTAATTAATGAAGAACGCTTAAGTCACAGACAGTAAAGAGAAAGGCCCCTTCCTAAATATCAAGAAAACAGAAGTAATGGTTGTCAAAGAAACATAATATCACACCTTGCAAGATCAAAGTGAATGATAAAAGTATTAGAACAGAACCATCAATTCAAATATTTAGTTACAATGATTACAGCAGATGGAAGAGTTCAACAGAAATAAGAAGCAGAATAGGGTAGGCAAAAACTACATTAAAAAAATGAAAATATATTGTGTAATATGAAATTGTCATTAGAGGTGGGAGATAGTTCTGAAGTGTTATATAACCCCTATACTAACATATGGATGCTAGTCTTGGACAATGAACAAGCTGGAAAGTGGGAAATTAGAAGAAACAGAGATGTGGTTCTACAGAAGAATGCTTAGAATACCATGGACTGCCAGAAAAGCTAATGTGGAAGTGTTGAAAGAGTGGAATGCGAAACGGACCTTAATGAATAATATAAGAAAACGACTGTTTTCATTTTTTGGCCACTGCATGAGACAGGCAGGTCTGGAGAACTTAGTCACAACAGGCAATATTGAAGGCAACAGAGACAGAGGGCGACAACGTGAGAAAATATTAGTTTGACAACCTGGCATGGCAGGGAAACCACAACGATCTTGATACATAATACTATGGACAGAGAGCCATGATCACCTACCCCAACTGGCATGGCAGGGAAACCACAACGATCTTGATACATAATACTATGGACAGAGAGCCATGATCACCTACCCCAACTGGCATGGTAGGGAAACCACAACGATCTTGATACATAATACTATGGACAGAAAGCCATGATCTCCTACCCCAACTGGCATGGTAGGGAAACCACAACGATCTTGATACATAATACTATGGACAGAGAGCCATGATCACCTACCCCAACTGGCATGGTAGGGAAACCACAACGATCTTGATACATAATACTATGGACAGAGAGCCATGATCGCCTACCCCAACTGGCATGGTACCTGATAATGATGAGGGACGGTGGGATTTAAAATAAATACAATTAAGCAATACTTTTTGTGTGTGTGTGTGTGGGGGGGGGGATTTCATCGCCCGAATTCTTTAAAGTTAATAATAGGCACAAGGGGGGGGGGGGAGTGGGTAAAAAATGGGCAAAAACTGTTGACGTATTTTATGGTCATCCCGTTGATCATCCCGCTGTCTTTCATACAATGATAGCTCAACATGATTGCACCAATAATGTCTTTCATACAATGATAGCTCAACATGAGTGCACCAATAATGTCTTTCATACAATGATAGCTCAACATGATTGCACCAATAATGTCTTTCATACAATGATAGCTCAACATGAGTGCACCAATAATGTAGCAATAGCGAATATCCAGGATGCAATATGTTGTGGCCCTAGAATTTTGTATTTATTATTCTAAATCTTAAACTGCGATTTAAGCAATTTAATATTATGATATCAGACGCCGTGTATCAAAGAGGATATGATAGTGACATAACTCATGAGTGCGCACGCCAATAGTTAAATAACATTGATATTGCCTTTCTTGGAACTTACAAAAAGGAATAATCTTATATATCTGTTTTATTTTTTTGAAGAGCAATAAACGAAGCGGAAAGAAAATAAAAACATATCTAAGAATTGTTTTGAAAGAAATTTATTCTCCCAAATAACTTTATGCTCCAGAGCACATGCAAACGTTGGCAATAAATAGTATGGTGTTTGTAATGGTCAATATGTAATACAAAATATGACAGAACCATGAATACGATATCCTGTTTTCAATGTGTTTTTGTGTTGTTTTTTTTGTTAACTATTGTGCGTTTTCGTAGAACACCATTGAGACCAGGATGTCTCAATATAACTTATAAATGACTTGAGACCAGGATGTACCTATGTTAATAATCATACGAATAATCGTAATATGAATATGATTAGCCGAAGTAAAGATTATAAAAGGAACATACTTCAGCTTGCTGCATACACGGCGCGCTTGATTTTATAAATCTTGCTTGTCAAATTATTGTCACCTCATACATAGATATATATTTATGCAGTATTGATACGCTTGGTAATTGTGACAATCCATATATTTCACAAATTTGCTGTATACATGTTTCTAATAGTGTCTACACTGAACGTTACAATCTGACAATTATTGTCTATACTGTATATTGCAATCTGACAATTATTATCCACATTGTATATTACAATCTGACAGCTGTTGTCTACATTGTATATTACAATTTGACAACTGTCGTCTACATTATATATTACAATCTGACAGTTATTATCTACATTGTATATTACAATCAGACAGCTGTTGTCTACATTGTATATTACAATCTGACAACTGTCGTCTACATTGTATATTACAATCTGACAGTTATTATCTACATTGTATATTACAATCAGACAGCTGTTGTCTACATTGTATATTACAGACAGCTGTTGTCTACATTGTATATTACAATCAGACAGTTGTTGTCTACATTGTTTATTACAATCAGACAGCTGTTGTCTACATTGTATATTACAATCTGACAGTTATTATCTACATTGTATATTACAATCCGACAGCTGTTGTCTACTTTGTATATTACAATCTGACAGTTATTATCTACATTGTATTCATTTTTCTTCTGATATTCATTTATCTCAGACTGGCCACACTGGAGATCGCCCTGGTCCATGGAACTCCAATAACATTTCTGTAACAGTTTGTTTCAAATGCTGCTATTTTAGTTTTAGTAAGATAGATGATAGAAAAATAAATTAACGAGGAAGCTGAAAAATCTGCAGTCACATAAAAAATACCAACGAATACCATAAATCAACACCAGAATTGGTAATGGCTGATTACTTTAGTCTCATACCAATAATCGAATTACCAATATCTCCGTATATTTTCCTATCCGCCACATATACATGTAGATTTTTCTGTCCGCGTCACATATGCTTGTAGATTTTTCTATCCGCGTCACATAAACATGTAGATTTTTCTGTCCGCGTCACATAAACATGTAGATTTTATCTGTCCGCGCTGGGTCAAAGGGCATGAGCCCATGGACCGCTGGATCAGCATCTGTCCGCGTCACATATACATGTAGATTTTATCTGTCCGCGTCACATATGCTTGTAGATTTTTCTATCCGCGTCACATAAACATGTAGATTTTATCTGTCCGCGTCACATATGCATGTATATTGTTCTGTTCAGGTAACATATATATGTAAATATATTAACTATTCTTTTCAGACGTGACTAAATTTTGGAATCAAGAATGAGGTCTTGGCTCATTGCTGCTCTTGCAACTGTCGTTGTAGGCATGTATGTTCAAGTCTGCCATGGTAAGTCTCGTCTTCCTTGTATGATCTATGACGTGTGGCATTCGTTATCATGTCTTTCCACAACCTTCTATTTCGTGTGCTGTCAATAATTTCCGATACCTATGTTCTCCCATGCCACAATGCTAGGTTGTCAAGAATCTTCTTTCCTGGTCTTCCCTTACCCCTCTTGCTCTTCAACTTGCCTGTTGTCTCAACGTGTTCTCTCTTTCCTTCTTCTCATAATGTGTACACAACATGTGGTTTACTCTTAATATTTGTATATTTAAATGAGGACAACATACTAATAGTACATGCATAAAATGATCCGAGAGTTGTACCGCCAAGAAAAGACATGGTGCAAGCAAGCAACTCTCCTTTTGATGTAACTTCTTTCAAGATATCTTCATTGCGCGTTTGATCTGTCTATGGTGTTCATACATTCTTCTATAAAACTACATATCTGCTGCCTCAAAATAATTATCCAGAGTTGCGCCGAGTGTCCAAGATTTACGTCTATCTGGGAAATTCTACATTTGACTTCTTTAATACATCTTCCATGTCATGTTATTAAAATATATAAATATTTGAATATATTGACTTGCTTCAGACTGATCCCATCTACTTTGATGTTGCACTCTGGAGGACATTTATTCTTTGATATTACCATTACTTCAGTTTTTCTGCTACTAAAACTAAGCCTCTTGAAATAGTATGGTAAATACAACGAAAGAGCTTTTTCTACCGTCGTTCCCTCACATTGATGCCACCATTGATCTCTCTTATCATGGTGGATGTCCAATTGATATCATGTCGCTATACAATTTTCCCCGTATATATAAGTTCGCAGGGTCATATCTCTATTTCGCAACTTTCATAAAAACTACAGTTTTTGAACATATGTTTACGGACTGCGAGTATTCACATAGGCGCATGTCTGTCTGGCCAAGTGTCAACTTATTGTACTTTATAATTACCAGAGAATATCCGAAGATAAGGTTTGGGCAGTAGTCATTTTTGTACTTTTCTTAGTTAGTTCAAATGGGTCAGTTCTAAGTCAGAAGTTTGTAATTTGGTCTCTTCTTGGCGGTACACCTCTGTCCCCATTCAAATATAGAAATATTAAGAGTAAATCTTACTTTAACTTAAATAATTTGTTATTGTTCTCTGAGCTTGGGAATGATTACATATCTAAAACGAAATTGCTAGCGTATCCTATTTAGGACGTATCCATCAACCCATCATTTCTGGCTGGTTTTCTATGGCAGTGATTTTATAGTCAATATAAATAAGTTCATTAGTTTTCCATTGTTTTCTGAACATATAGTATACATATAGACTACCTATAGTAGATATTAATTGTAAATCAGCATTGCCGACAAGAAAAATTGGTACAGGCATTTCAACGTGTGTTGTTCGCGTGTTGTCACATTAGAATAAAAGTATAATTTTTTTCAATAGCATATAAAATGTTTTAATTGTTCCTAATCATTAGTTTACACATGTTTATTGATGTATTTTCATATTATTATTCCAATTTCTATGTAAATATGAATTTATATTTTCACGATTAATTGAATTATGTTACATCGTTGTGTGGTTTCAAACATCAAGAAAACGGTCCGTGTATTGTGTGAGTGAATGTGTCTATCTACCCATCCATCCATCCATCCATCCATCCATCCATCCATCCATCCATCCATTCATCCATCCATCCATCCATCCATCCATCCATCCATCCATCCATCCATCCATCCATCCATCCATCCATCCATCTGTCCGTCCGTCCGTCCATCGATCCATCTCTGTCTGTCTATCTATAATCCCGTAACATGTCAAGGTCGTAGGATTGCTTTTTTTGAATGCATTAACACACAAAATTCTCCAGCATTCCTATCTTCAAATATGCAGAAAAGTGAGGAAAACATCGTGTTTTTTCCCCTCAGTATTTGATGTTGTCTGTATATGCTTTTATGTGTCCGTTTCTGCTTATGTCCACCTTCGACAGTTTCCTGCAATATTATTTTTGACAAGGGATCATGTCGATATACATGTCAAATCCATGTACGTCTTCGTCGTTTGTTCTTTGCTCCTGGATGTCACAAGGATTTACTGCACTCGAGATGCTGGTGTTCTCAGAAAGTAGAGATAAAGAAGGAGAGAGAGAGAGAGAGAGAGAGAGAGCGATAGACTTGCGTCAGATGAGCACATAGGCCGTGAAGTGAGAATGGTTATAGGTGACACTTTGAAGTTACTTAGTGAACACCTGTCAAATGTGGACTAACAACGTCTTCATTATAAGACCTACTTGATAATAGAAAATCCAGTTTCGTAACATGACTCATTTGATACTTCCTTGAATATAATTGGTCCTTACACAAAGTATAATCATAGTGGCCAATGCAACTCTCGGAAACAGTCATATGTGTCATTAAGAAGACGGGTCAGTAGGTCTTTCTTCTGAAGGTCACGTTTGGACAATGCGAGTGAGGACAGATCTAGCTTGCGATTGGGAGAAACTTGTATTAAGTGTTTAGCTAGCAGAACTGGGTATATGAAGGACATAGTTAAGAGTGCATGTAACCAATGGGTTTGTCAAAGTGCAATGAGCCAGCTCATAATGAATAACCAAAACTTCAAGAACTTGTCTGATGTATTATTTATTTATGAACCTGGTATCAGTCAATAATATAGTGTTTGTTCTTCTGAGTACGGTCTCAACATGCTGCATATTAGCAACTGTGTGGTGGTTGACAGTTTTGCTGTGATGTCTGCACATTCCGGCCTGAAACATCCGACTTCAGCATGGCTTCTGGGTCTTTTTTACCCCCATGTTAATTGAACAGCCAACCCTACCACATACCCTCCCTAGTCCTCTCTTACGACAAGCATGCACGGTAAACAGTGTTACTATTCTTTGCTCCCCTGTCATACCCGGCAACACACTAGTGATAAAAATGTAATTAAAACAATTAATGAGCATTATATCAATTTTATTAATTATAGTTTCTCTCAAATATTTGCATTATATTTCTCCATCATAATACTGCATCTATAATATTCTCATGATCAATTCCTCAGCACAAAACTACACCATGGAGATATTAGTGTTTTCTGACAATGCAACTAGGACTCGGTGAGTAAACAAACTCAAGAACTTCGACGTGGTAGTATTCACTGTTTATTTACTTTTGTTGAGACTGTTAGGATCAGAGTTCTGTTATTCGGATATAATATAGTTCTGTTATTTCTTATAAACACACGAGAAGTTTTATGATGTTTGTTTATGGCACATATACAAGAAAGCGATATTAGAGTGTTCTGTTGTTTGTATATACAAGAAAAATACCATGTTTTCTATTGTTGACAGATACTTAAAAGAGATATCAGGCGGTAACACCGATGCCAGTAAAAGATCACAAGCTGAAGAGAATTTGAAAGCTGATATTATGTACACTCTTTCTGAGGTAAATAACAATTATGCACCTCTTTACTCTTTTTCAGATGTTTATTATAAAGTTGTACAGGTAAATAACAATCACTCACTTTTTTTGTCTGAAGTTCACAATAAAATTGTAGAGGTGAATAATATCTTCTTTGTCGTCCCATAATACTTTTTCCCGCTTTGAATTATTTATATTGAGATTAACTTTTTATTATGATTGCGCAGTGGATAAAAGAGCATGTTATAGTTACTGTCTCTTTTCTAAAATACTTTTACCGGCAAGCGGTAAAACTAAGTCTTCTAGCCTTCCGTTGTAAGGCATAAAGGGATATATAGCGAAAAGAAAAAAAAAGAACTGTGTTACAATCTGTTAATGAAACAGGTTGATTATGATATACGGTGCAGAAGAGTGTTTGGGGATTCTCGCAAAATGAACACATCGTACAGATACAGTATTTACTTAGATACAAATTAGGAGACATTACCTTTTGACTATTCCTTGTACATCTTTATATGCCTATCTTATGTACGGATGTAAGAGATGGATAATTACAGCGAAAATGGTGAGAAGAAAACAGGCGTTTAAAAACAAATGTTAAATGCAAGTTTTGGATATCAATTTTTAGTTAGTTAGATATTCCTCTAGGGCCAAAGACGGCACATAGGGTGGATGTCATAGATTTCAATGTCTCCCGATTCATTGCAATTTGTTGTAGGTCTTCATTGTTTCTGATACCGATGGTGAGGCGCTCTCTTGTAATAGATCTGCGTAAGGTCTCTCTTGGTCTTCCTCGCTTTCTCTTGCCTCTTGGGGACCACATCAATTGAATATTAATTACACAGAATATAAAGCGAACATCTCGTGAGAACCGTAATAGATGTTCTTGCAGCTGGACAAGAATATCTTCTAGTAGTAGTGGCACATCACATACATGTGGTGTGGTCATGTGATGAGCTACGATTACCTTTCTGAAAGTTGAGGGGGAAAGAAGTAGAGGAATCAAAAAGTAAAGTATGGATAGAGAATATTAAAGGCTGGGAAGTTTTCTACACACTTAAAAAAGGAAATGAGAACGGAAAGGCATATCAGGAGTTATGTGCGGATATTTCCAGAGTGGCCCATATACGACTCTGTTGGGTTATGGGTTTAATTTAATGTAATACAGGATATAACAACTTGAAAAAGTGCATACATTTTCCTATCTAGGAAGCAAATTAACACTCGACGGTGATGTCATGACAGAAATTACAACTCGCATTGCACTAGCATCAAGTGCCTTTAACAGACTGTCTAATGTATGGAGGTAAAAGTCAATCAGCACACGCACGAAAACACGCTTATTTAATTCCTGCGTTATTCCGGTGTTATCATATGGATGTGAGAGCTGGAAAACTTCTTTATCTTCAGAAAAGAAACTACAGAAAAAGACAAGAAATAAATATAGTTTCGAGAACAAATGTCTTCGTAGGATAAATAACACCCATTCACCCAGTGAATTCAAATCTAATGATAAAATCAGAGAAGAGACACATCAAAATTTCATCACAGATGTTATCAGAAAACGCCGTTGGTCCTGCATCGGGCATGTCCTACGCGCAGACATCAACAGAATACATCACCAATCTCTTGAATGGATACCTACAGATAAAAGAGCCAGGGGTAGATTAAAAGAAACACTCAGAAGAACAATACGTAGAGAAAGTAAAACAATCAATATTCATACTATTCAAGAACTGCAAAGAATAGCTTTGAACAGACAGAATTGGAGAGATCTAACCTCTGCCCTATGCGCTAACCTCAGTTCAAAAGGAAAATGAATGAAATACAGGAGTGATACGATTTTCTGTATAAATCTATCTGTATATCTAGTGTCTTCTCTCTGTTTTTGCTGTTAGGCGTTCCAGGCTGAATGGCTATCGGTTTTCAGACTAAAGCACGCGAGGTCGCTTGATGTGCAGTATTGATGTAACGTCTAGAATGTTGGTAACTCCTTCAATCCACCTTCTTCCTGGTCTTTCCCCGTCTATTGTTGTTTCTAGTCTCACGTTGTATACTCCTGCTGCTGGTCAATATGGGTAAATTTTCATTAAGTTGTTGAACCATTTCAGTCTCTATGTTTCAATATATATGATCACAGACGCTATTCTAACAGTTCTTGTTATTTCTTCACTCTTCACGTGGTCTCTTGTTCTGCTTGCTTTTTTCCCCTAGACATCTCATTTCATACGTAGTAAGTTTTCCCTCATGTTCTGTAGCTACTGTCCACGTCTTACACTGATAACACAATGTTGGTATACCGATTAGATTGATGATTTGCCTTTTGGTTTCCATCGTGATATATGTTTTTCAAGATTGGTGTAATTTCATCATATAGGTAGTTGACTTTGAATTCTTGTCTCAATCTCTGTGTCAATACTTCGGTCGTCTATACAAATGCTTCCAGATATTTAAATTCCTGCACTTGTCTTAGTAATTAATTTATCTTTAATTTTATTGGATTCTCTGTCTAATGAGATTACTTCTGTTTGTTTTTCGACATTGATCTTCACATTAAGATTAAGTAAAATTCAATAGAGTCATCATGTGTTAATGATGCGTAAACACTCACCAATAGATGAATAGCTATGTCTTATTCAGGATATTACTCAATAGTGTTGTTATTATTTTTTCTGTCAGAGAAAGTGGGCATAAAATGTAAATAACAGACATAAAACTAACATTAAGAAACTAGAGCTTGTAAAATGTTTATTAATCATACATCGTATTTTATTGTTCTATATGTGTATTTATGTAATTTAATTGTACTAGGTGTGCATTTGTTATTTTATTGTACTAGAAATGTATTTGTAATATTTTTCTTTCTGTTTAATTTTAGACAAACACGATGCTCTCTACCATGAAAAGTTACAGCCTGAACATAAATATCAAGATCTCAGTGTTGAACATTCTGGTAGGTGTTTAAATTCAGAATAAACGTAAAATCTATGTTAAGACATTTTTGATGATACATTTAAAGTGAAAAAAGCTAGAGCACTGAGTATTACAATTTTTTCCTTCGTTTATAGTTTATGTGACGATGATCTGACAACAAAATAACTATAATTTATAATTTATATTATAATTATAATTTATGCATATATAATTTATGTATTTATATTATTTATTTATGATTTTAATTCCGGGTGAATGTTTAAGCCACAGAAGCTATACGGTTAACCCGTTAACGTATAATCTCAAATTTGGTATCAACATACATAGTAGGAAGAAAATTTTCTTCTTTCCAGACGATAGTATTATTCCTGTGCTAATAAGAAATATAATCTGCGATCCATGGCGTTGATGGATGTGACTACAAGACAGATCTAAGCCATGCATTCTTCCATATTATATGCATGTAACCACAGACCATCTTGTGCCATGGTGTGCTGTTGTGTGCTCTTTCCCTTCCATGCAACACGATCTATGGCATCCCTTTTCCCCATGATTCCGTATTAATACCCGTAACCTGCATATCCTGTTTGCATACGTCTTTGCACTGAAGTAGAGGTCAATAATATGAAAATTAAGTCGTCTCTCCTGTGCGTATAGGTTACCCATATTTCCCTACTGAAGTAGAGATCTGAGCACCTATGGACGTCTCCGGTGTGCAAAGAGGATAATCAACATATCTAATAGCTAATACCGAATACCATAGTCGATGTTGCAAGATCTGGAAAACTGGTATTTCGGCAAAGGACTGAAAAAGATCAGTTTATATCAATTTACCCAAAAGATGACAATCTACAATTATGCAATAACTTCAGAGCTATTGCTTTACGGTGTTGAGGACATAGGCCTTGAAAACTAGGAGTTTAAAAAAAAAAGTTATTCCCTCCCCCATATCCAGACCCTTTTTTGTTAGCCTGTTTATTGCCTTGTCAATTCTGATGCTTTTCTTGATCCAGGAATATTCCATTGTTTATTTAGGATCCTTCAGAATACAGTAGACACCTACCAAAAACAATGGATTAATGCTTAAACCGTTGGGCTGCTTTCAAAGCCACCATCAAAGCAGATTATGATGTCTCTATATAATATGCAGACATTTTATAAGTTGTTTGGTGCCTATGGGGAGATATACTCTAACTTTGAAGATGAAATGTTAAAAATTTTGAAAGTTGCTTTATACCACCTTAAGATCATATTTGATGTCTATCCATGAAAAAGTCAAAAACATTATGATATTTACAGACTTTATGTCCACTCTTCAAACTTAACAATGCGATGGAAACTGTAGGCCGAAACTAGTTCAAATATATCACCATGTCAACCAGCTGCTCTCATCTCATGAAGTCAATATTGTTATGCAATGATTTCCTGGTCACTCAAACACACCTGGCAATGACAAGGCTGACAGACTAGCAAAGAAGGGAGTAAGGCAAGAACAGCCATATACACTAACAACCATGAACCCAATTAAAATGGTTAAAATGATGTTGAAATCTGTAAACATACAGACATGGCTGAACAGATCGGCCATGGGAAACACTGCGAGAGAAATCAACACATATATGACCAGATCAAATTCCAAAGACAGTATCGACCTCCTGTAAAGGACAGAACCACATTATTACCTTCTGACGTCGCCGACAACATGCACAGTTTAACAATCGCCTGAACAGAATACCATCACAACACCAGGGTTCCGGCTGTTTACTCGAGCCTACGAATCTGTCGACCACTACTTTTTTGAGTGTCCAGCGCTGGGTGACGGCAAGAATGTGTTTCTCCCTCCAAAGCCTGATAAATGGAATTACCTTATATGGAACAAAAATAGCTCACAAATACATGCATATATCACACAATGACACTAGATAAACGGGAATGATATTATGGACTAATGAATCAGCAACCAAACCAACCAATCAATGAACTGAAGATCTTAGATATCTGATGTAGCCAACTACTTCAAGCTCCTCACGACTGATGACAATTTGCGGCGGATTTCTGCCAGCCTTCGTTATATTTTGTGTCTTATCTTTGTTGATGTTTTGTCCAAACTCTATGCATGCATTAGAAAAGGCAACTAGTAAGATTTGCAGTTTCTTCCCTGAGTGTGTCATAATTGTTATGTTATGTTATGTTCCTCCAGGGCCATAGGCGGCGCATAGGGCAGAAACCATAGCTTTCCATTTCTGTCTTTGTGTTGCCAGGTCTTTCAATTGTTGCGTGTTGTTTAGGTTCATTGACATGCCTTCTCTATTAATGGTTCTTCGTAGAGTTTCTCTAGGTCTCCCTCTTCTTCTTACTCCAGGTGGCACCCAATATAGTGATTGCTGGGGAATTCTTAGGCTGTTCATTCTGAGAACATGGCCGATGTAAGTCCAACGCCTTTATCTAATGAAGGAAGATATATAGGTTTGTTTGCTTTCCTCTCTTATAGTAGTGTTAGATTTAAAGTCACTCCACTTAACGTTCAGAATGGTACGTAGGCATTTGTTTTCAAAGGAGTCGAGTCTTTTATCTGTGGCTTTTGTGGCTTTCCAACTTTCGCACCCATATGATAGAATAGGGATGATGTTGGAGTTAAATAACTTGAGTTTTGTGGTGTTTCTTAGTGTGTTTGACGTCCATATGTTGCGTAGTTTATTGAAAGCACCCGCTGCAAGGGCAATACGGTGTAAAATTTCTTTTGATGAGTCTCCATCCAATGCTAGATTGGTGCCTAAATATGTAAAATTGTTGACTTTTAATAATGGAACATTTTGAATTTCTATGTTGTCGTTGGATCTCGTAAAATCTAGTATATGAGTTTTTGATTTGTTGATTTTCAACCCTATCTGTCATAATTACAGTTACATATTCAAAGAATCAGTCTCTTTTCAGGACGTTCTTTATTATTAGGGGTGTACCGGATTCCGGCTCCGGTAAATCCGGAATCCGGCCATTTTTACAAATCCGGCTTCGGCTCCGGTCTAATTTTTCCAGGATTTAGGCAAGATTTGTGTTGCAGATTCACGTTAATTTTCTGTACATGTTTCATAAGGCCAAGCCGAATCTTAGGCAATAGCAAAGTAGCACTTCCTGGTTTACTATTTCTCGCTGATGTAAATAATAATTTAAAAAAACAAAAATTGATTTTGAATTTTAATGGTGCATTACTTCATGGGTTTGTGGGACTTGAATATTTCTCCTTTTCGTAAATTTCTGTGGTCTTGCCGATAAAATAAAATGACATCAAAATCTAAGTCATACAGCGCTGTTTGGGATTACTTCAAAGTTAAAGGCGATGATTCAGCCAAGGTAATATGTAAGTTGTGTGACAAACAGTTATCGCGTGGACGATCAGATCGTCCCAAAGACTTCTCAACATCATCAATGTAGACCCATATGCGATCGATGCACTGGAAAAGCTATGACAAAATGATGGAAAAGAAAGCATCACCGGAGGCCAGTGTATTGGCGTGGCGACCACATCTATGATGAATCCGTGTTTGAACAAAGCAAGCAGCAGTGCCCAGCAGTCAATTGTTCAGGCATGGGACAGGGCCAAAATTTGGGACATCAACTGCAGCTGTGTGCACCTGATGGTCTTTTGAGTCTAAAGTATGTTGCTGACATCATCAGTACTGGAAGAAAATTGCTAGGACATTTCAAACATTCTTCTCCAGCAACCAGTCGTTTGCATGAACTTAAAATGAATTAAACCTACCACAACATCAGCTTTCCAGGACGTGACAACACGATGGAACCCAACGTTCTATATTATACGATGTCTGTTAGAACAGTGGGTTAGCATCAGCCTGTACTGTGTTAAAATTGATTCGGTAACTGGGAAATGGCACAGCAGTGGGCAGTCACGGAGAATGTGGTAGCTACTTTGGCACTATTTGAAGAACTCCCACGTGAAATAAGTGCAGCTCAGGCATCAATATCAGTTATGATCCCTTTAGTGAAAACACTAATGGCTTTCCTTCAGAAAGAAGGTAGTGATGCTTGAATCAAAACTACGAAAGCAGCCCTGCTTGAAGCTGTTAGCAGCAGATTTGCGGACATTAAATTTAACAGCATTTACACCTGTGCCACACTACTGGATCCTCGATTCAAGCTGTGCTTCTTCTCCGAACGTGGCAGAAATGATGCACGAGCCCATCTGATGTTATCAGCTAACTCCATTATTCATTTAGCAAACACAGTCAGTGCACAGGATCCATCAGCTACTAGTAGCAGTACTAGTGTTTTGACTTCTGTGAGCACAGCCACATAGTACGAGTCCAGACTATGGAGCTGTTTTGACACAATTGTCGAAGAAAATCCCACCGCAGATCGTTCTGCAAGTGCCGAAGGCAACAGCATTAACACTGAGATGACACAGTACCTGTCAGAGCCACGTCAAACTCGACAGTCAGATCCAGTTTCATAGTGGCATGCCAATAAGCAAAGATTTCCACGTCTGGCTAGACTTGCGCAGGCATTTCTTGCACCACCACCTACAAGTGTGCCATCGGAAAGGCTGTTCAGTGTTGCAGGAGACATTATCATTGACCAGCGTATTAGCCTTGTACCACAAAATGCGGAGACGTTGATTTTCCTGAAATATAACTCGTCCCTTCTTGACTCTGAGAGTTCAACTTCACAGTCATATTGAAAACTGACTGACTGAAATAGTGAAATTACTGACTGAATGTATTTCAATAAATTCAATCTGTACAATGTACTGTTGTTGTGAGTTGTAACTGAGCTGCCAATATGCCAACTGAAAACAATGTGAAAACTAAAAACTGAAAACTAAAAACTAAAATTACTAAATTAGCATTAATCACATAATGTTTCATATTGAACTTATGGAACTTAATATTACTTATTCTAATGTAAATGTAATTATTTTACATTTAAATGATTTAATATGAGTATATGGCATCATTGTCATGTCTATCGTAATGAACTGCAGTAATGAACAGTCGAGTGACTCCAATCACCTAAGTCAAGTGATGTAGTACGCTATTTAATTTCTATTTTTTAATTTGTAAATCCATCTCCGGTTCCGGCAGATTTCACTTCATAAATCCGGCCAAATCCGGATCGGGCCGGATTTCAAAAATTTGAATCCGGTACAGCACTATTTATTATGGTTTTGACTTTCAACTTTTGAGCACTGTAGAGGCAATCATGTGATCGATTATAGATGAATATACTATTCCATGGCCGAAAATAGATGTGAAACGGGGCAAGGAAGACCACGACCCTCGCCCCAAGTGGAAGCGCGAAATTGTAATTCCCAAGGACGCTACAGTCGAAATGAAGTTAGCTGTGGTAACAAAGGGGGGGGGGGGGGGGTTAGTTGTGGGGGGGGTAGTGTGGTGCCCGAAAAAGAGCTGACCAGGTGCGCCAAAATATCTTTTCTTTGCGTGCTGATCAGAGGTCACCAACACAAAACGATTACTCTATTGTGAATAGGTTAGAAAAGTGTGATTTGGTCTCAGAACCTGACACATAAAACGAATATCTTTAATATACTAAGTAGTAACCACTGATCAATACAAACAATACAGGTTGTCGCGATTTCTGGATATCGAAGTATTAGAATATTTGGGATAATCCAACAACCAGAAGAAATCGTGCTACTGTAACAAGGGACGATATTAAAATAGCGCTTGTTCTTTGAAACTCTTTTAATGTAAGAATAATTTTTTTTCCACACATTACGTTTTTTACCTCTCTGTATGGACAGTAACGAAACCAGTGACGCTCATACAAGAGAAACAAATACAAAAATATAGAAAATAATTCTCTTGTAAACTCAAAAAATGGTGAATAGAGATTCCTGCCGAAGACGGATGTGTTGGGCCATTGGCGCAAATAAAACGCGACACAACGCATTTCCATTTTCTGGACTACATCTTGCTGGAAATATAATTGGACCATTGTCCTGCTACAAGATATATCCTGTGGGAGTTTGAGAATGAACGCTGAAGAAGAAGAAGAAGAAGAATATAGATTAACATTTTATTTATATACTTATTATTCATAGAAATATTATTTCAGAAAGTAGTTTGGAGGACACTTTAGAGTGAGAACATTTGTATACTCACGATGAAATAAAGTAGTATTTGTGTAGAAATAGATAAGAGAAGACTATCTTCTCAAAAACATCAGACTAATGCACACAAGTTAACATATGTTGGACATATAAAAAGATGCTAGAAAGAATAGTCATGAAAGGAAAAGTTCCAAAACGTAGAATAAGAGGTAGCATATGGCATCAATGGACGTATGAAATCAAAGACTTTTTGAAAATGCAACCTGAAGAATCTTGGTAGCGTGAAAAAAATTTAGAGGCTTACAGTGACGATGACTTTCTGTAAATGACATGTAGAAAAAATAAGATGTATGTTTATATACATACCTTTATTCCTGCGAGCATGTATATATATATGTGTGTGTGTGTGTGTGTGTGTGTGTGTGTGTGTGTGTGTGTGTGTGTGTGTGTGTGTGTGTGTGTGTGTGTGTGTGTGTGTGTGTGTGTGTGTGTGTGTGTGTGTGTGTGTGTGTGTGTGTGTGTGTGTGTGTGTGTGTGTGTGTGTGTGTGTGTGTGTGTGTGTGTGTGTGTGTGTGTGTGTGTGTGTGTGTGTGTGTGTGTGTGTGTGTGTGTGTGTGTGTGTGTGTGTGTGTGTGTGTGTGTGTGTGTGTGTGTGTGTGTGTGTGTGTGTGTGTGTGTGTGTGTGTGTGTGTGTGTGTGTGTGTGTGTGTGTGTGTGTGTGTGTGTGTGTGTGTGTGTGTGTGTGTGTGTGTGTGTGTGTGTGTGTGTGTGTGTGTGTGTGTGTGTGTGTGTGTGTGTGTGTGTGTGTGTGTGTGTGTGTGTGTGTGTGTGTGTGTGTGTGTGTGTGTGTGTGTGTGTGTGTGTGTGTGTGTGTGTGTGTGTGTGTGTGTGTGTGTGTGTGTGTGTGTGTGTGTGTGTGTGTGTGTGTGTGTGTGTGTGTGTGTGTGTGTGTGTGTGTGTGTGTGTGTGTGTGTGTGTGTGTGTGTGTGTGTGTGTGTGTGTGTGTGTGTGTGTGTGTGTGTGTGTGTGTGTGTGTGTGTGTGTGTGTGTGTGTGTGTGTGTGTGTGTGTGTGTGTGTGTGTGTGTGTGTGTGTGTGTGTGTGTGTGTGTGTGTGTGTGTGTGTGTGTGTGTGTGTGTGTGTGTGTGTGTGTGTGTGTGTGTGTGTGTGTGTGTGTGTGTGTGTGTGTGTGTGTGTGTGTGTGTGTGTGTGTGTGTGTGTGTGTGTGTGTGTGTGTGTGTGTGTGTGTGTGTGTGTGTGTGTGTGTGTGTGTGTGTGTGTGTGTGTGTGTGTGTGTGTGTGTGTGTGTGTGTGTGTGTGTGTGTGTGTGTGTGTGTGTGTGTGTGTGTGTGTGTGTGTGTGTGTGTGTGTGTGTGTGTGTGTGTGTGTGTGTGTGTGTGTGTGTGTGTGTGTGTGTGTGTGTGTGTGTGTGTGTGTGTGTGTGTGTGTGTGTGTGTGTGTGTGTGTGTGTGTGTGTGTGTGTGTGTGTGTGTGTGTGTGTGTGTGTGTGTGTGTGTGTGTGTGTGTGTGTGTGTGTGTGTGTGTGTGTGTGTGTGTGTGTGTGTGTGTGTGTGTGTGTGTGTGTGTGTGTGTGTGTGTGTGTGTGTGTGTGTGTGTGTGTGTGTGTGTGTGTGTGTGTGTGTGTGTGTGTGTGTGTGTGTGTGTGTGTGTGTGTGTGTGTGTGTGTGTGTGTGTGTGTGTGTGTGTGTGTGTGTGTGTGTGTGTGTGTGTGTGTGTGTGTGTGTGTGTGTGTGTGTGTGTGTGTGTGTGTGTGTGTGTGTGTGTGTGTGTGTGTGTGTGTGTGTGTGTGTGTGTGTGTGTGTGTGTGTGTGTGTGTGTGTGTGTGTGTGTGTGTGTGTGTGTGTGTGTGTGTGTGTGTGTGTGTGTGTGTGTGTGTGTGTGTGTGTGTGTGTGTGTGTGTGTGTGTGTGTGTGTGTGTGTGTGTGTGTGTGTGTGTGTGTGTGTGTGTGTGTGTGTGTGTGTGTGTGTGTGTGTGTGTGTGTGTGTGTGTGTGTGTGTGTGTGTGTGTGTGTGTGTGTGTGTGTGTGTGTGTGTGTGTGTGTGTGTGTGTGTGTGTGTGTGTGTGTGTGTGTGTGTGTGTGTGTGTGTGTGTGTGTGTGTGTGTGTGTGTGTGTGTGTGTGTGTGTGTGTGTGTGTGTGTGTGTGTGTGTGTGTGTGTGTGTGTGTGTGTGTGTGTGTGTGTGTGTGTGTGTGTGTGTGTGTGTGTGTGTGTGTGTGTGTGTGTGTGTGTGTGTGTGTGTGTGTGTGTGTGTGTGTGTGTGTGTGTGTGTGTGTGTGTGTGTGTGTGTGTGTGTGTGTGTGTGTGTGTGTGTGTGTGTGTGTGTGTGTGTGTGTGTGTGTGTGTGTGTGTGTGTGTGTGTGTGTGTGTGTGTGTGTGTGTGTGTGTGTGTGTGTGTGTGTGTGTGTGTGTGTGTGTGTGTGTGTGTGTGTGTGTGTGTGTGTGTGTGTGTGTGTGTGTGTGTGTGTGTGTGTGTGTGTGTGTGTGTGTGTGTGTGTGTGTGTGTGTGTGTGTGTGTGTGTGTGTGTGTGTGTGTGTGTGTGTGTGTGTGTGTGTGTGTGTGTGTGTGTGTGTGTGTGTGTGTGTGTGTGTGTGTGTGTGTGTGTGTGTGTGTGTGTGTGTGTGTGTGTGTGTGTGTGTGTGTGTGTGTGTGTGTGTGTGTGTGTGTGTGTGTGTGTGTGTGTGTGTGTGTGTGTGTGTGTGTGTGTGTGTGTGTGTGTGTGTGTGTGTGTGTGTGTGTGTGTGTGTGTGTGTGTGTGTGTGTGTGTGTGTGTGTGTGTGTGTGTGTGTGTGTGTGTGTGTGTGTGTGTGTGTGTGTGTGTGTGTGTGTGTGTGTGTGTGTGTGTGTGTGTGTGTGTGTGTGTGTGTGTGTGTGTGTGTGTGTGTGTGTGTGTGTGTGTGTGTGTGTGTGTGTGTGTGTGTGTGTGTGTGTGTGTGTGTGTGTGTGTGTGTGTGTGTGTGTGTGTGTGTGTGTGTGTGTTCGTTAACCTCCCAATATGTTTGTATGTCTCTCATTCTAGCTATCTAATGAATCTAAATATCTATCTACAGAGCTATGACATATTTACCGAATATGCACAAGATGGTAACATCATAGATGCAAACACTGGCCTTCTGGTTCTTGAATACTGGCTAAGAAATCAGAACTTTTACAGCACCTACCAATATGATGCAGTTCTTTTTTTCACAGGGTAAGTCACTATTTTCGAAAACCAGTTAAATCTCATACACCTTTCTACATTATACAGTTAAATCCCTTTATAATAACCTGGTCCTGAGCGATGAATTATGTATGCAACAAAATACATTCGCTATATATATACTACATGCAATAAATAATGAATAACATTATGAACTTTGATTTGATGTGCGTTGTTAAATAGGAAACATGGTTATAATATGGTTGCGATATATACCATCTTATTCGTCTCTTGGTTAGTTCTAAGCCTCTTGCCGATTAGCAGTCTGTAGTCCAGAGAACAGAATCCATTGTGTCATGTAACAGTTTGGCAGCCAATCTACGCGTTTTTCAAACCAGAAACATCCGAATTCAACGTCATTTTTATACAATTTTAACATGTGGGTGTGGGAGAGTCACTCGACTACCGAACCTTCTTAGTCGCGCCTGTACTGCATACATGACAGGTCACAATGTTGTTATTCTGTGTTCAATATCTTGACGACAGTCAATAATATTATTTAATCAACAAAGCAAATTTAAATAATTATTAAAGTCTATTCACATTCTCATGAACACGTATGAAATTGGTTTTACATTAAAAAATAATACATGACAATTTGTTTTTGAATTTTGCATATAGTATTATATTATTCATGACCGAAACAAAATATAGTTTGCCTTTCTAAAATGTATCTACTTTGAGAAATCTCTTCGTTATCCTATTTTACAATCATATCACTCCCATCTGTACAAAGTTGTATAATGTTAGCAAAGTAAACGTTTGTGTACACCCGAAATAAATATTATTTAAATGCAGTAATATATAGAGGATGTAACTTGCCTACAAATTTACTGTACATAGGTATTACTGTTCATAGTAATGTGCCTAGAAATTCAGAAAAGATGCATTAATCCTTTTAAAATAATGTGTTTTCCCAATGGCAACATATGGATGCGAGACTTCGACTTATGAAAACATATGAAAAGAAAAAAAACAATATAGAGAAGTATAAATTCATGTGAAATTAAGTGTTTCAGAAAGATCAACGAATATCATGGACAAAGAAAAAGAAGAATATTGATATTGTGAAATTACTGAAACTAAATGAAGGATGGCTTCTAAATACAATCATAAAATACAGTTTTGTTTTTACACTTGGAGACATGATGGTATCAAAGGGCTGATTCTGGAGGGCAGATTACCAGGTAGAGAAAAAGAGGAAGACTAAGAATACTCTTGACCAATGAAATCAAAGAATGTATGAATATTTATCTGGCTAAAGCATGCCTGCTTGTCCAGGACGGATATGCGTTCAGATTATTCACGACGAAGACAGAGTTTTGTAAAGAATATGTCCCTTGATATATATTCTATTATTGGACGTAATAGTGATATTCCCATGAACTGTACTTGTCTACTATTGAAATTGCACTACTGAAAAATGGAAATAGTAAATAACGTTATTATTCCAATTCATGTTTAGCAGTCATTGGCGTATTTATAATTTTTTTGTCGGTGGCAAAAATCGGCGCAAACCTAAAATGACGATAGCCGATGTCAACGAAAACCGAGGTTTCACTGTATCTTTATTACGTTTTTTATCTGCCCATGGTGTTTTTAACATTCTTCTATAATACCACACTTCTGATGCTTTTATATAATATTTCGCTATTTTTCTTATTAACGAAGATTCACTTCCATACATCAGAATTGGTTCTAAATAACTTCTGAGAACTCTCTTACTCACCTCAATTGAAAAAGATATATTACATAGGATGTGCCCCATCTTGTGAAATTTTACATTTGTCTGGGCAATTATAAATTTGACTTATTTAATACTTCTTCCATCTGATCTTATTGAGGAACCCAAATATTTGAATATCTGGACTTGCTTCATAATGATCCCATCTAATTTGATGTTGCAATCTGGCGAATGGAGTCTTTTGCAATGATTCTTTTTTTTTTAAATAATGAAACAGGCACAAAAGCTAGAAGATTCTACATGTCGTTATTACATATTTTACTTACCATCTTTCACGCAACAACATAGTTTCCCTAGTATAACTTATATATATATATATATATATATATTTAAACATTGTATTATACATATATATCTATATAAATATGATAGATGTTACTGTATCCTATTTAGTAGAGGTCAGAGATTGGTGGTTTTTTCAGACAAATGTTGAGAACTATGAGCAGCCAGAAAAACAAATTATGATATACTGTGGGAGATACAAAAAATGTGTATATGGAAGATTCGACCTAGGAGATAGAAATGAACGGGGTGAACGCTTAATAACATTTTTTTCAGAAAATAAACTTGCTATCAGAAACACCTTCTTCACATAACAGCCTAGAAGATAAATTCACATGGAAGTCTCCGGATAGAGCAAGTAAGAATCAAATCGACGACATCATAATACAACAGAAATGGAGATCAGGCATATTTTCTTGCAAAACACTACCCGGAGCGAGATGTAACTCAGACCACAAACTGCTGGTATCGAAGTTTAAGATAAAACACAAAATGTTTATCATAAACAGCAACAGGATTCGATATGATTCATCCAAAATTCCTGAATAATATAATATAGAGATCAAATACAAATTTTCTGCCCTAATGGAAGAGCAAGAAAACATGAGAATAGAAGATTTAGCAAATAAAACAAGAAATATATTTATCACAAGTGCCCAAAATACATATTCCCAAAAGAATTTTTAAAAAAACCAACTGTGAAGAGTAAGTTTGAGACATAACCGTGAAACTGGTGAAAGACAGAAAACATCATGTCAAGTAAAGACGTAGAAAGTAAAAAAAATCTATAATTAAATAACTATAAATAAATAAAGGTAAATAACTATAGAGCACACAAGAGCAAATTAAAAAAAAGTTAGACAGGATAAACAACAATATATAATCGACTCCTGTAAAGAAAAAGAAATACATGAACAAGGTAAAAGCAAAGACATGTTCTCTGCTGCAATAATTATACATAACAAAGTTTTCAAACCATCATTACGAGTCATAATAAGATAACAAAGGTAATATTTTAACGGAGCGGAAAAAGATATAAATTGAAATAGTATTGTCACAAAATGTACACTGAAGTTACATATATTAACACAGAAGACATCAACATACTTAGCAATGACGATCAATAACCAGAGCCAACACAGGAGGAGGTTAGGAACTAAATACACAATTTAAAAATAAGACAGAAAACACCCCCAGGATGAGATGAGATAACAGAAATTATCTAGGCAGGCGAGAAGAAAGTGTCTTTATATATAGATTTATACAGTGAACCAACATAGAACCGAAACCATCAGCTGTTAGACCCGAAAAGATTTACGGAAGCGGAGATCTAAGCACATATGGACGTCTCCGGTGTATGAAGAGGATAATCAACATATATAAAACCGAATGCCATAGCCTATGCTGAAAGACCTCGAAAACCGGTAGATGGGCAAAAGACTGGAAAATATCAATTTATATCCCTTTACCAAAGAGAGGGTAAATAAAAAGAAAACTCACCTTTAACATGAAGTGGCGACTTCCCTGCAACACCTTAACTGGAATTATGCAGTATTTTACAGTTTGACCAAAGGTTGGCAAATTACAGTTATACACTAACTACAGAACTATCGCTTTGATAAGCCAAGCAATAAAAAAATAAATTACATATAATAAAGCGAATGCAAAATAAGATAGAAACAGAAGTTCATGAGACACAGGTTTTAGATCCGGCTTAGACACCAGAGATTATATCTTCAACAAGAGAATCATTATAGAAAAATTCTGGGAATTCAGTATAGACCTACACGCATATTTCATAGACTAAACCAAGACGTTAGATTTTGTACATTATCAATTATGGTCGACATCGGATTCCCAAAACATCTCATATATTTAATCGCAATGATGTGCCACGAACAAGAGGTAGCAGTAAAAGTGGACCGAACAATATCAGAATGGTTTAATGTACAGAAATGATTTAGACAAGGATGCGCATTATCACCGAACATGTTTAACATCTACGTTGAAAACGTAATGAGGAACGTAAAAGACGACATGAAATTTACTGACTTCCAACCTCTTACCATCGGCGGTTAGCAGATACCAGAAATCAGTTATGCTGACTTCCACCCTCTTACCATCGGCGGTCAGCAGATACCAGAAATCAGTTATGCTGACTTCCAACCTATTACCATCGGCGGTCAGCAGATACCAGAAATCAGTTATGCTGACTTCCACCTTCTTACCATCGGCGGTCAGCAGATACCAGAAATCAGTTATGCTGACTTCCAACCTCTTACCATCGGCGGTCAGCAGATACCAGAAATCAGTTATGCTGGCGACACAGTTCTCTTAACAACAAACGGAGATGTTCTAAACGAAATGTTACTATAAAAAAAGGAAGGGGCATCTTAACATGGAAGCTGTTTTTTTTTGGTTATATAAAGAGACATAACATTATGGATTAATAGCCAAGTGCAGAGTTAGCGACAACAGGGGAAGAGGGCACCCAGGACGACGATGGTGCAGTGATATATCTGATTCCTTAAATATGTCTCTAGCTAAAGGAAGTCAACTCACCCAGAATGGCAGAGTGTTCAGAGAATCCACAAGGAAGATCACGGTCTGGAAATAATATATCACATGATGATGATGACGGAGATGGGCATCACAAGAAAGTTACTTATCAACATCAGAAATGAACTGTCCATGTTTATTGGCAACATTAGGAGATGAGAAAGTTTGGATTACAACTAAACAACAGACAATATTTGAGGTGTAAAGAGACAGAGATCGACAAATAGAGAAGGTACTGAATAGTTTGGCATTGTGGAATTCTAGAAAGTCCACAACAGACTAAAGACACTTTACATTACTGAAGATAGAATGTTGGGGGCTATCAATGAGCACCTACCCGGTACGCCTCTCTGCACGACACATGATGATGATTATGATCGTATTCAGCATTTGTCATCAATTCAGCATTATTTTGTCTGTGGTAAATTTATAGGCAGTATTTATGTTCAGTAATTTGTCATTGCTTGATATACATATATCACATATATATATTCTTCATATTTTAAGGTTCGACATTACTAGCGGCGGTGGAGATATAGCAGGTTAGTTTGGTATATTTTATTCTAATTTAGCACTAGAAAATATCAGGTACATACATTTCTTATCTAAACACTAATGTTACATTGGAGAACGTTGAGATAAGTACAGGTGTACTGACAGGTGTTCAGATAATATATGTGTGCACTTTATCTTTTGATATTCTTCTGTTATATTTCAATGATAGTAAATTATGTTTCTTATTTACTAATACATTTTTGATCCTGTAATTAGTATGTATAGCTTTGAACAGAAAGAACTAGAGAGATCTGACCATTGCCCTATGCGCTAACTTCAGCGATAAAGGAAAATGAAGAAGAAGAAGAATTAGTATGCACTACTTTTCTTCTATTGCTACTTTTATAACAACGATATACGTAACAAGATCAATAGCTTATTCTAATGTTCCATTGCTATTGGCCACTTGTACTTTTAAAATGTACAATCCTCAGAAATTGCGCACAAATGACTCTTAATTCCTATGTGCAATGGGATAATTTATCCAAAGCTTTATTTCATACCTCGAGGACTAACTCTCAGCGGTATGTAATGCTCTGAGAAAATGTCTTATATTCAGAGGGGCTAAATTACTTAGGTTATGTGATATCACTACCTTTCGCCTATATGAAGAATTGGAGTCAGACCCCCCTGTCAAGCATCCTTTCCTGTCAGAGATGTTCATAGCAACCCAGCTCTGGTTCATAGTCACCGAAATACGTGGTGCGGCCAGCAACGCATCCATGGATCTCTTTACGCACTACTAACATGTTTAACTGATTCTAGGCTCTCCAAGGATATTACCAAGTCTTGTATATAGTTTCCTTTCATCACATATCATGTACCACCTGTTCATAGCCATGCCACTAGGAACACGCAGCTAGAGCCATGGTTTAAGCTAGAACCTATCTGGTTCCCCTATCGTAATGTATAATACCATAAATAGAAATGTGAGTGTACACACGAAATACTGTTTGGCATATCGTCTACTGAGATATTAATAATGAAATACTGTTTGGCATATAATCTACTGAGTTATTAATAATAACATACTGTTTGGCATATCCTCTACTGAGATATTAATAAATAGGGGCCTACATTATTTATCATTGACATTAGTTTTACAATCAAAATAACATTTTAGTATGTTCTTTCTTACTTTTATTTATAATGAATTATTATAAAAGATGTTCCTTACCTTCTGGAATACTGCTTTTGCCTGTGCTGTTCGACTGTTTTTCTCAGTGATGCATCTACCATCTGAAGTAATAATTGTGCCCAAATATTTAAATTTGTCTACTTGTTTAAGAACTGTCCCGTTGACCTTGATGTTACATTTAGAAGTGTTAGATGTTTTAGATGTAACCATTACCTCTACTTTTTTTGATGTTCAAGCTGAGACCTTTGTTTGCTCTTTATTCTTCTATAGCTGTAATAATTTGTTGTAGTTATTTTTCACTCTGTGCTACCAGAAGCATGTCGTCATCATATCTCAGGTTATTCACATTATACCCACCAACAGCTATTCCTGGAATATTTTCTATAGATCTAAAAATCATTTCACTGTATAAGTTAAACAGATCAGGTCAGAGCACACATCCTTGTCCGACTCATTGTCTTATTGGATGAAATTGCCCTATTTGGTTGTTGATTTTGATTGCTGCTGTGTGTTGCCAATATATGTTCACTATTATTCTAAAGTCTTTACTATCAATGTTGGTATC
Organism: Meghimatium bilineatum; assembly: GCA_034231615.1. NCBI lineage: Eukaryota > Metazoa > Mollusca > Gastropoda > Stylommatophora > Philomycidae > Meghimatium > Meghimatium bilineatum. Next base: position 46,384,328 of record CM067305.1, on the reverse strand, counting down.
CTACTGATGATCTCCTTATGTTTCCCTGGCATGATGCAGAATCATCAGAAACTATATTTAAATGTATAACAAACATAGAACTGTGGAGCAAAATGAATTAAACAGGTTACTAAAACACTTGCCTATTAATTAAAAAATTTATTTAAAAAAAGTATATATAAAAAAACATACAATAAAACTAAACAGGACAATTCTCCACGTATCGGCTCATATATTTGCTCTTCCTTATCATTCCTTATTCAACTTGACAGACGGTCTGAAGCAGGCCTGTACCAGATGGAGTTAATAGAATACGAACCGAACACGTCTTTTCATGGCTAAATCTGCCGATCCATAATCGATCTGTCGGCATTGCTGGACTGTTGCAACTTATGTCTGGACCTTTGTTCTACAGCGCTGCTCAATATTGAATTCTCACATGTCTTAGCACCACTACGCATGATTATTATCCACGTGATGCAATCGTCTGCCAGTTTTCCCCAGCTAATTATGTCAAAAGTAATAACGAAAAGAAAACTACGCCTGTTTGGTCATATAAAGAGACATAACTGTTTAGAAAGACAAATAATGGAGGGAAGAGTACCTGGGAAGAGGAGAAGGGGCAGACCAAGAAGACGATGGACTGACGACATTAAAGATAATATGAATACATTGCTAGAAAATGCAAGCCACATCGCCCAAGACAGAGAGAGGTTCAGAGAGTTCATTGGGAAGACAACGTTCTGGAAGGAATACGTCACATGACACAATTATGTCATATAGTAATCCTTTCTATCCACGGGTGAGTGATGGTTGATAGAATCCACACTTGCCGTTAAGCGTAGCGACAGGAGCTTCAGCATTTGTTCCACAGCCAAATATATCGACTTGCTTGCATTAGGTTCATGTTTTTCGAGGTTATCTTGATGTTTTCTATTCACCACTTTCTTGGTTTAACTTTGGTCTTATGTCCGGATATTCTCCACCTAACTCCAAGATCTTAACTCGTCCGGCTCTGTGACTGCCAAAGTACAGGAATAAAAATCCCATTGCAGACAATTGTCCATCCATGCAGTTCAGAAAGCAATGATAAACTACTGAAAGTGAGTACTGTCGATTCGCCGAAGACGGACGTGTTGGAGAATTGCCACAAAATAAAACGGTGACATACCGCATTTCCATTCTCTGGACTATATCCTGCTGGAATTATTATATGACGATTGTCCTGCTACAAGAGAGAGTTATCGAGAGTTTGAGAATGAGCACTGAAGAGGACGAAAAATGCTGACGAGAAAATCACTACATCCAAAAATTATAAGTTGATAATTACATCCTGAATAGGATATGCTACCAATTTTTATTTCTTTCTTTAAAAAAACTCACCATGAATATATATCTATTTAATGATATACATAATATTAAAATGTTATATTAAAATGAATTTTCTTCACGTGAATAGCTTATTCTAACATTGGGACAATCTGCGACCCATATAAATCAATCATGTTGGTGGAGTTCACAGGAACATATTCTACAGTTCAGATGACAGCACACGTCGAGGCTTACATGTAAGTATTGTTATTGTTTGGATACACTCATTACAGGCACTTGGAGTAAACCATCTCCACATTTGTTCAAGTTATCTATGTCTACATTTTTTTCTTTTCTTCTTCAGCTTTCATTCTCAAACTCCCGCTGGATCTCCCTTGTAGCAGGACCATGGTCCTACTATATTTCCAGCAGGATGTAGTCATGAGAATGGAAATGCGTTGTGTCGCCGTTTTATTTGCGCCAATGGTCCGACACATCCATCTTCGGCGAGTATGTCTCCATTTAAGAACTATTATTATTCTACAGCAGGGGTTTTCAACCTGTTCAGTCGGCGAGACCCGCACACGTGTAATTTTGGAGATGCGAGCATCATAACATGCAATAGGAAATATTGAACGAACCAAGACAGAAAATAAAAGGATCGTTGAAAGTGAAAGTAAAAGTGAACGGGAAAACTGCACATAAAACCTTCATTGCAACTTTCAGAAACCCTGTTCCAAATTTATTCCCCGTAAACGTGGATAGGGACGCTATTTGTTTGGGTTCGTACAACAGCGTTTGAATTGTAAACGTAACTCATGCTTGTTAATTGTAAAGTTGTAGAGAGTTGCTCACGAGCAGGTGTTTTTGAAGTAGCACGACCTGGCCTTCATATCTGCTCCATACAACCTGCGAACTATGAAACTAAACTCATCTAAAACAAAGACTATGAAGTTAAGCAGAATAGCAGGTTAGTCAAATGTATATGTAAATGGTACAAAAACAAAGCAGGTCTCAGAGTTCAAATATTTAGGAAGTGTCTTTACAGCAAATTCGGTTGACAAATCGAAACAAGATGCCAGAAAGACGATGATGTGACTTACCAGTTATCATCAATACTCAACACCAATCAATCTGCATGTCTACAAAACGACAATTGATAAACACTATTTTTATATCAATTCTGTGTTACTAATGTCAAACATGACCCTTGACAATGCCACTACTGAAACAAATATCACATTATGTGAAATGAGACGTGTGAGGAAATCTATTAATGTCGCCATAAGAGACTGACAGAGAAATGAAGATATCAGGAAAGAAATAAAGACTGTGTCATGCGAAGACTACTTCGATAGACAGCAAACCACGTGGTTTGGCCAGGTCATGAGAATAAAACCAACACAACAAGCCCTTTGTGCATACAACATCAGAAAATGGGCAACAATGCACGAGGAAGACCAAGAACTAAATAAGTGTAGACAATCAAAGAAACATTCAAGAGACATGGGCTGTGACAGACCTGCGGTATAGAAGACCTGTTCGTTGAATTTATTAGGACCCTATTCGTGACGTTTCTGATTATTATTGGGCCCTCGATTGGGCACTTTTTATATACTTAGGAGTTCTATGTCAAAAATAGCCAAGGCCGACCAAAAGATTGCAAGGAAATCGGCTCCTTAGGTCATGTTTACGTTTTAGTTACAGTCAGTTACGTTTTAGTTAGGTCTTCATTGGAGAAGATGTTGCATGGGCTGACCATGGCCAATACGACCCAAATAACTATGCAGACAGCTCTAACTTTCCCCCACGACGCTTAACAGCGCGTGGAAGTGAGAATGATAGATAGATGAAGCCAACACAACATTTTGTTATTAAGCTAACACTATGATGCTCAGGAGCACTAGATTAATAATGTTTGGTCCACCCATTTCTTCCTGTTATAAGAGACATATAACACTAAGATAAAATAAATAAACATAACACATAATTTGAGCATTAATATATATAAGTACACATAGAAAATAGCAGAAAACAAACATGAACGGAACTAATTTTACATAACCAGAAAAAGATATATTTTGAGTCATTCATAATCAGTTTTCATATTCATTCCTAATCAGAGATTTTGTTGTGTCCTTTACATATAATCAGTCTTCTTCCATTTGTTTTGTCCTTTACACAAATCATTCATGTTCCATTTATTGTCCTATATAAAAAAAATCAGTCTTCTCCCATTTGTTGTGTCCTTTACACAAATCATTCGTGTTCCATGTATTGTGTCCTTTACCAAAAAAATCAGTCTTCTTCCATTTGTTGTATCCTTTACACATAATCAGTCATTTTCCATTTGTTGTATCCTTTACACATAATCAGTCATTTTCCATTTGTTGTATCCTTCACAAAAAAATCAGTCTTCTTCCATTTGTTCCTTGTTCTGCCTCTTCCACTTCTTTTCCTTCTTCTTGATGCTCTTCTTCATCTTCTTACAGTGTCTCTTCCTTCTCCTCATCTTCTTCCTCGTCGCATACATTCGTAAGATATCACTATAAATTATTGTATGTCCTTAAATAATTGAAATATTTATAATTTCATGAGCATGCTTTCGATTCAATAAAAAGTAAGAGCATGGAAAACAGTTCATTATTACCATTAACAGAGAGAAGAGAATATGTTACAACGGGAAAATAAAGTAGAAAAACTAGAAATAGAACAATTAATTTTTTAAAGTTTTTCTCAGACACTCCCTGGTTTTCTCGTGTATCAGAATAGTGTCTAAAACTAATAGCACAATGCAATACAGAGATCGGATATGAGTTGGAGAAACAATTAATCAGTGATACCACCACGGAATAAGATAATGGTATATACACTGTCAGTTTTGTTTTGTGATATGACAAATCAGGAATTTCGTTTTCTGTATTAGAGCAGGGGTTTTAATTGTTGTTTAGCAGAATGGTGTTTACACGGCAACACCATCCAACATCAGAATGGAGATCGAGACAGTTACTGTGAAATTCAGATATATTTTTGCATATTTTTTTTCACAAAGATCTGTAGAAGTGACTTGGCTATCAGGCCATGCTTAGAATAATACACAAATTAGTGGCTCAGATATAAATTGGTAAAATATATCGCTTGTTCTTCTTCATCGTTCAAACTCAAACTCCTGTTAATTAGCAGGGTCTAGTCCTGGTATCGGAATACGCTGTGTCATGGTTTACACCTTTGGTCTGACACATTCGATTTCAGCATGGCTTCGGGTCTTATATTGATCAAATATTTGATGGAATAGCCAAATTCACCCCATTACTGTCTTAGTCGCTACTTACGACATTTATGAACGGCAACAGTGTTGCTGTTCCTATTGGTTTTCTAATCTGCTGAAATTTCCGTGGATTCATTGCCCTAGTCATGTATGCTGTTGTGACAATGAAAGAGCAGACATGTTGACTTCGAAGACGTAAATACTAAGGGAATTAACCATATTCAAGAATAATATTTTCTTGTTTGAAACTTGTTTCAGACTGTTTGATTATTTCCCTTGGCTATGTTCATCAGTTTATGTTTATCATTTATTAATTTAAATATAACTTTATTTAGGGTTAAGGATAATTATGTAAAACATAACTAACACTATCCCATAACCCTAAAAATGAATATCAAAATTAATTATGGATTACTTTGAAGACTGAAAGAAGATATGATACTGCGACGACAAGAAGTTGAGCTTCACCCGGAGCTACAGTATGGTTAAGGGAGCTGTTAAGGAATTGTTAGCTAGCAAGCTTTAGGAATCATCAGCATGTAAACTCGTCGCGGTATAAAGTGGTTATCAGACTGTTGAATGTAATATGGAAGACACAAAAAACAACACAGGAGTGGAATACAGCAGTGATTGTACCCATCTAGAAGAAAAAAAAGGCAGTAAGATGGACTGAACAAAGTATAAAGACATATCACTCTTAAATCACATAGAAAAAATCTTTAGCAAGATAATCGAGAGATAAATGCGCGCATATATAGAACCACAACACAACAACACACAATTAGGATTTCAGAACAATACAATCAGCACAGATGTAATCTTCCCCTCAAACAAATTTCAGAAAATGCAGCAGAACATAACCAAGACCTATATTTAGCTTTTGCAGACCAAGAAAAAACTTTTGACAGAGTGGATAGAGCACAGCTATGGATAACACTACATACATATAAGACATATAGCAAATTCTGATAAACCTTTGTCAGAGCATATACGCTTGATAGTCAATGTGCAGTAAAAAACGAGCTCAGGTACATCAGATTATTTCCAAATTCGATCGGTAGTGAGGAAAGGATGTGTACTATTCCCCCTATTTTTTTGTAACATATATATATATCACATCTTCAAATTAGCAAAGACAATGGAAGAAAAAACTGAAAAGATAACTTAGACGCATTAGTAGCACAATCAGAAAAACAAGTACAAAGACAAATAGACAGATTACATCAATTAGACCAAACCATTAACCTGAATATAAATATAGAAAAGATTGAAGTAATGAACATACTGGAAAATTAAGAAGAATAGAAAAATGCATCAAAATGTATATATATTGGAAACGATACTTAAATAAGTGACATAGTTTACATACCTTGGAAGCAATATAATAAAAAAAACATAACGGAAATACCAGTAAAGATTTTTTTTTATAGAGTTGAGACTTTCTTACCGAATAGATGTAGTAAAGCATATCAAACCCTAGGGCACATGACACCAATTTTCAGAAACAAAAATGTAGACTTAAACACCAAAATAACACTATTCGAAACGATCATTATGCCAACGCTGTGCTACCAGTGCCAAACATGAACAACGACAGAACAAGACAAACGTAAAATAGTGGCAGCAGCTGAAATGGCATGCTTACGCAGAATCCTAGGAATATCGCTAAGAGACAGAGAGAGATATGAGTGCATTAGACAAAGAACCAGCACCGTGCCAATCTTGGAGTATATTAAGAGCCAACAGATCAAATGGTTTGCACACATCAGCAGACTAACACCAGACAGCGTACCACAGCAATATATGCTACACAGATACAGTGAAGATAAACCTAGAGGACGACCACGAAAACGATGGACCACCGAAATAAGAGGCACAAAATTCCACAATATACTCAGCACGCACGAGGGACATCTCTAGAAAACTTTTCTACCCCTGACGCTGAAAGGCAACAAATGATTTAGCGAATGATGATGATGATGATGTTTGTCCGTCGTAATCGATGATGACCAAAAACTCAAACATAATAATAATAAGAATAAGTGATACAAAATAATAAAGTTAATAGTGCGTTTTTAAATGACCTACAAGTCCAATGCGAGCACAACGTGTTCTTCTACAGAATTGACAACTATAGAAGGTGTCTATGGAACGTTGAAATGTTTTTGTCTATTCTACGTGCCCGCTTCTGTCATGCAGTATCCTGCTTGGTCTCTTCCGCCGCTAGTGCTCCCGTTCTAAGGCTGTAACGCCATGTTGTTCTATCCTAAGCGAGACTCTCCCAAGAGCCTATGTCAGTTATAAGATGTTTCAGTGATGACATGAGCGTGACTTTGAAGTGCTTTTTCTGTCCAGCAGATACTCGAATTCCTGCCTTGAGTGCCCCATAATATATTTGTTTTGGCAGACGCGAGTCCTCCATACGCACAAGATGACTGCCCAGCGTGATTGCGCCTTCATAAGTAATATGTAGATGCTTATTGAGGTTGATATTTCCAACACCTCGTAGTCTGGTACTTTGTCCCACCAGTGGATGTTTAGTAATTTACGTAGGCAGGTAAGATGGAAATGATTTAATTTTCTTGGATGTCTAGCATACACTGTCCACCACGTTTCACAAGCGTATAGTATAGTTTGTTTTAACAGCCGCATGATATACTTGGAGTTTGGTGGTTGTTCTTATACCTCTTCTGTCCCATACATTGTTGCGTAATCTACCAAATACAGCACTGGCATTTGCCAGTCTATTGTTAATTTCAACATGGATGTTCACATCCTGAGATAGATAGAGAGAGAGAGAGAGAGAGAGAGAGAGGAGAGAGAGTGGTTCCAAGGTAAGTAAAATTGTCGACTACTTGCAGTTTTTCCTGATTGACGATGATGGAAGTACGTTGGCTATTTGATGGTGATTGACGCATGACTGTTATTTTTTTGGTGTTAATAGTGAGACCAAAGTTGTTGAAGGCCTGTGAGAAGCGGTCTTTTGTGCTCTGCATGTTTACGACAGAGTCAGCATACAATGCACATCCGCCATTTAGCGAATAGATCTAATAGAAATTCCAACTCGTCGTATACGTTAGGAGAAACTGAGATATTTTATTTGTCCACGCAGTGTTAACACATTCATAAAATTACACATACTATAAACATATAACAACAACTACCATCGTTTTTAATACGATAAAAAACACAAAATCGCTATGATCTTGTTTCAGACTTGGTTCAAGTAATGACGGTGTTGCTTCTAATAATATAATGGCAGTTTCAAACCTACCCCAGCATGAACTCCGATGGTACTACTCATCGTGTACGGCCACCGACATCAAACAAACATTGGACTTGATTGGGTAAGCAATTTGGTGGTCTCACTTTACATGCTAATGATAAAAATCTTAAATAATGGGTATAGTAATTATATTACATTATTTATTATCTGTCATTTCCATAACATGAGAATAGCTGGGCCTTGCGTCTCATGAAGTAGCTATTTTTTGTTGGCGTATTAGTATGAAGTGGACGCGGAATGTCAGCTATGAATAGCTTCATAGCGATAATTATTAATGATTTTAAACAAAAGAAAATCTCAAGGGATCATGGTAGCCTAGTTTATAGTGAGCTTCTTATTGATTCTTCTTGATTAGAAACTAGCATCACATCACGCGAATCATTCACATTAGCGCTCCCCGCTCTATTCCAGCAGCCATCACAGTGTATGTAGACTCAGAGTTCCCGTTAGATGTTGATTAAGTGATCTTCGGCTCTTTCCAAATATACAAATTTTCCTGCCCTGACCTCTAAACACTCACATTTCTGACATTCTTTGTATTTGTGCGTTCTCAGCCTCTAACCTCACCTTTATTTTACAATGAATTTATGACTGCCTTAATCAAGTCTGCCGTATCTCTACTCAGTATTGTGCTATTTATTGCCGTATCTCTTCTCAGTATTGTGCTATCTATTGCCGTATCTCTACTCAGTATTGTGCTATCTATTGTCGTATCTCTACTCAGTATTGTGCTATCTATTGCCGTATCTCTACTCAGTATTGTGCTATCTATTGCCGTATCTCTACTCAGTATTGTGCTATCTATTGCCGTATCTCTACTCAGTATTGTGCTATCTATTGCCGTATCTCTACTCAGTATTGTGCTATCTATTGCCGTATCGCCTACCTGTAAGTCGGCTCTCTAGTTTCTTATGATCAGGGAAGTATATCTATGTAATGCTCTGGACAATTGAGTTATATAATAAATCAAATCATTCCTTTCTCAGCATGTATTTTTCTATCTTTTCATGCTTTGAGAGTCTATGAGTATTACAGAGTGTGTTGATGTATCAGTTATTAACCAATTTAGTTCAGCTGTAACGCTCTCTATCTATCCCATCCTCATGCTCGAAGTGACAGAGGAGTATGCAGATGATTTCTTAACCGTCTTCACGCCGTTTTTGTAGGCAATAGCTGTATCTGTATTTCTGTTGACTGAGCTGTCTGTGTATATAATTATGTTTTTGGATTTCGAGTGTAACTGAGCAAGGTCATGCATTGTAATTTGTTCAGTGATACCAGTCCATTTCCGACACTCTTGATCTATTTGTATTATTACATTGGTCAGTGACGTTTTCTCAGTGTCTACCTCCTTATAGCGAGCTTGTTTATTACCACCGGGTTACAGCGTACCAGATTCAAAACCAAGTCGGGACAGAAAAGAAATTCACTGTTCGCGATTTATCACTGGGTATAATCGCTCCTCCGGTCGACCCAGCTGTAAATGGGTACGTGAGTTAGAGAAGGTAAACACAGCAAGGAAGGAAAAGGCCACCCCACCTAATAAACGGATAACAATTCCAGTTCTGTGCTCTTCCCCTCCATACTTACCATTACCGTCCTCTCACACCCTCCTCTCCCCTATCATTTTGTCCTATCTTTGTGTCCTCTGTCGTTCATTCGCTTGTATCCTTCTCCCCTTGTCTCTCTTTCATATCACAACATGCATTTTTCTATGTAGCATTGGTTTACTGTGGTTCTTGTTTATCCTCATTAAGACTTTTTATTCGAAACGTCGTCTGTCACCGCGCCTCGTTAATTTGTTTTATACTTAGTTTGGTAACAGTTATACCTATTTTCGTTCATTTTTCACCCCACCTAATACTTAATGCGATTTAGTACATTAAGAGTTATCTTTATCTCCGACGGTAAGCTGTTGCAATGAGATGAGATGTACTACCTAATTTCAAAAATTCTTGAGACTAACGGGAATTGAACCAGTCCGTTCTACGGCACCAACAATTTTTAAAAATTCTTGAGACTAACGGGAATTGAACCAGTCCGTTCTACGGCACCAACAATTTTTAAAAATTCTTGAGACTAACGGGAATTGAACCAGTCCGTTCTACGGCACCAACAATTTTTAAAAATTCTTGAGACTAACGGGAATTGAACCAGTCCGTTAGTCTCAAGAAATGGTGCCGTAGAACGGACTGGTTCAATTCCCGTTAGTCTCAAGAATTTTTAATAATTGTCCTCTGGCTTCCTATTTAAATTTACTTTTACCTAATTTCAAGAGATGCTAATCTAGTATCAGATTGCTGTTGGAGTATAAATCATATAACAAGTCAGTTAGTTGAGGGATCATTTCAATGTACTATTTTAGAATGTAGTATCAATATACGATTCCTTCTAATCGTATTTAAAAAATCTATATTGTAATATATGTGGTTCGTTCAATGTGTGTGACCCGTGATTTCTTTCTTCTCTCCCATATAGTCTTCGTCATTGTACCCCAGGAATCTAGGGATATATCTATAGTCTAATTCTATCACATACTTAGAGAAAGTAAAACAACCAATATTCATACTATTCAAGAACTGCACAGAATTGCTTTGAACAGACAGAATTGGAGAGATCTGATCTCTGCCCTATGCGCTAACGTCAGCGCAAAAGGAAAATGAATGAATGAAATTTCTATCATGAATGTAAACTCAATAGCAAATCAGTTTACATGAATTTATTTTCACGTAAACTTACCATCCGTTGACAAATCACAACCATTGATGGGACAACATCAGATAATTCACAGTGCAAGACAACGCTGATACATTAACTGTAAGGCTAAGTCAAAAATCTGAGTTCAAGAATATCGTGGTGTGATTCTTGAAGATTTGGGTAGTGGGACTAAATAGCTATGCAACCATTCTTTTACTGTGCCCTTTAAAACGTTATTATTGAATATATCCGCCAACTCTCCCAACTCCTCATCCGTTATCCGACTAATGTCATCGTATCTAATGCGGTCCAGGTGCGGTGTGTTGTGCGGGTTTTTGAGAGTTGTGATTCGCACCTGGAGACATGTGCAGTAACAATAGATCTCGAGGATGCTTACAATCGAGTTTCCTTGGATGTCTTGATGAACAGACTGTTAAATCGTGCAGTAAATGTTGTGCAGTGGGTTGGTGCGGCCATGCTGCAAAGGATAGTAGCTCTGAAGTGTGGTAACTGGGTATCGGCACCAACGGTTATTAGCCCGTGTCTGTCACAGTGATTACCTCTATCTCCTGTGTTTTTCAATGTATACACGGTACGCATCACTAGCAATAAAATCACAGGTGCTGGCAGAACGATGTTGTACTCCGATGACATCCTCGTGCATAGGCAGGAAAGAAATCGAGAAGAGTACGTCGTGGAACTACATGAGGGAGCTGGAGAGACTGACGAACTGATGTAGAGATACGGGAGCAGTTGTGTGCGTTCGTCCATCACAAGTGATGATCATTTTTTAACATCCACTTTTGAAAATAGTTAGAATTATGACCATGCATACTAGTTTGTGTATAGCTAATGAGCCTTATTCGAACTGTAAATGTTCTTGGACAGTTCGGACATGGAATGACCACTCTAGGCGGATTTTGGTATATCCGTGACTTTCTAGCTACTCTCCGCTGCTGGGCTGCAGTATTTCTCCTCTTTTCACAAGATGATGAGCTCTTATTGACAGTTGCAATACATTCTAAGGCATTCGTGACTCGGTTTTCCTTAAACAATCACATGCTAATGACAGCCACGCCACGTGTTTCATTGACCGGGAACAGACTAGAAATAACCAGCACAATGAAATATCTGGGAGTGTTGTTTGACAGATTGACAGAAGTCTGAGGTTCAGGGAACATGTTGCCACGTTATAATGTGCAGGCAAAGGTTTAGCAGCAATGAAGCTTATTCCTGCTGCGCAGTGTGAGCAGATGTTGTTATTTATTTTGTATGACAATCAATACAAAGTAACTGTGTGAAACGTAACAACAATTAGACTTACGTAAAACACAGGTTTATACTTCGTTTCAATGAGACACGACAGACTATAGTTAACACTAGTAGGTAATGATGGGCAATGATGAGCACACAAGAAATCATAAAAATCACAATACACAAATCACATTCAACTTTTCAACCAAAAGGTCTTTATCAAGACACAAACAAAACTTCAAAAGACGACGAATGGAAAAATTAACACAACGTCCAACGGAAATATGGAAATGCTATGGCGGAAGGTCAGAAAGTGCATAAAAACGTAACTATATGTGGAAATGAAACGAACAAAAAGATGAGTAAATGACGGAACAAAGACAATAGAAAAAAGAGAATAAAGACATAGACCACACCAACCCAGTACTAGACATAAAAGTGGTCGGAATTGAGTCCAAAAGGCTTGAGTGTACCCTATTCAAAAATGAGACGATTTTCTAGAGCATACCTAGATCTATCATCGGTGGTGCAAGATCTGATGGCGGTGACCTGAATACCCAAAGCACCATTATGACAATCGCCGTTGAAGTGTGTGGCCACATGAGTGGGTGTTCTGTGCTTGATGGCATGAAGATGGTTACAAAAGCGATCGCTCAATCGTAGGCCGTTTCCCCGATGTACTGTTTGCCACAGCGTTTACATATGATCACGTAAATGACATTACAGGATTCACATGTAAAGGCCTCATCGATAGAGAAAGTGGCATTAGGAAATGAAATGGAGCGACTCTGAACTACATAAGGGCATGTATAGCAACGGACACGTGAGCAACGAACAGTGCCCAAATGGTCAGGAACAAAAGACTTAAGGTGGCTATGAACCAAGATGTCCTTCAGATTTCTATCACGCCTATAAGCCATCATAGGTAAGTCATAGAAAGCGTCACGGGTGTCAGGATCAGACTGGAGAAGAGAATAATGTTTGAGCTTGATGCGTCGAACAGAAGAGTTATGGGGATAAAAGGTAAGAACAAGTTTAACCCTATCCTCCTCTGATAGGAGGAATAGGGAAAGTAGCTATATTTATTTTCGTGCCGGGAATGCGGGGCTTCGAGGCAATGAAAGAGAAGATCAACTGGTGTTATGCGCGATTGTGACACAGGGCGATGGGAAATGGATCGAGCTGAAGTTTTCAACTCCATAAGATATATAGCACGTAAGAGTGAGACTAGTGGGGATGATGATTCCTATTCAATGGCCAGATTAAAGATCTGGGTTTGAAATGCGGTGTTGCTAAAAGTGAACATTTTGGAGGGCGCAGAAGAATGATGATCATGATGGTCGACCAGCATAGGACCGGTATTTGAGTGGCATTTGAGTGGCTACGCACACAGAAAGTAATGCAGGTCTGCATCTTGAGTGACTCTATGAGTATGATTAAGAAGGTACAAGTGGGTCTCGTTCGCGAACAGTGGATTGAGGCCTTGAGAAATGCGAGCTTGAAAGCGGTTACATTTATTTTCGTGCCGGGACATGTGGGCGTTCGAGGCAATGAAAGAGCGGATCAACTGGCATCGTGTGCGATTGTGGCAAAGGGCGATGGGGCAATGGATCGCGCTGACGTTTTGAACTCCTTAAGAGATATAACACGCGAGAGTGAGACGAATGTGGATGATGATTCCTTTTCAATGGCTAGGATTAAAGATCAGGGATTGAGATGCGGTGTTGCTAGAGGTGAACATTTTGGAGGGCGCAGAAGAATGATGGTCAACCAGCATAGGACCGGTACTGTCAGCAGAAGTGTGATGGCGGATACACTCAAGGAGAGATCGGAGCAACTATGGATATGTCCAGTTTGCAGTGATGATGATCCGACGACTAACTGACTAACTATAGATCAAGCAAGTAAAATATTTTGGACACGGTAAATGACATGACACCTTGTTGAAGACCTTACTTGAGAATAAAATCGAAATGAAGCGAGCAAGAAGTAGGCAGAGATACAAATGGAAAAGTAACATCACAAGATGGAACAGATTACAGACTCGCAGAGTGCACCACCAAAACAAGAGATATGTGATTTTGTAGGTCTGTTGCAGCCAACCTTCATTGCTGCAGACATACTTCATAATGATACTTATACCCTACTAGATTTTTGGGATGTAAAGGCGACAGGCTTGAGGGTGACCACACCATCCAGAGGTGTGCATTTAGTCATTAAAAACACAGTATTTATCAAAGCGCCTCAATGGCATGACAATGGAAATCTTTATTTTCTTTAACTATAGCACACTAATAGTGTCTAAACATCAAAATACTGTATCCGCACAACTTTATCATTGTGTGTATCAAATATTTCTTTCTTTAGTGGAAGCTGTCTCTTGCAGAACAGCAACGCATTCACAACACCTACCTTCAACGTGGAAACCTACTATGGAGGAATTGTAAACCCCAACACCATATGCAAGAGATTAAGGGAGGACCCTAAAGGCTTCATGTGCCTGGTAAGCATTGCTAAACTTAATTTTTGTTTTAGTATATACCCAGTGAAATTGCTAGAAAGAGGCATTGTGGAGGGGGAGGCCGCGTCCACTTTCGGTATCGCCCTAAGAAGTAGAAAAACCCTACACTAGGGAGACTAGGGGCGCAAATTTCTTAGATTTTCCCCGGGCATCATATACACTAGCGTCGTCACTTATATGATCAGGTTTAACGTTAACACTAAAGGTTTGGGGAAACCGTTTCTTTTTTGTTAGAATAACTTTATAGATATTGTTTTGTACGCATGTGAAAGATCAACAATTATAGAGGAAGTGGAAGGGAGAGTCATCATCAAGTGCCATACCGAATGACGTTAGCGATCATATTTCTCTATGTACATCTATCTCTCATGTATGTCATCATCTCTGCTGGTGTCATCAATCGAAGCCATTTAGTTAAACTGTTCAATATCTTTTCTCTTGATTTTCCCCTTGATCTTTTCCCTTCTATCTTTAATGTTGTCACTATATTCTCAATGCCGCCTCTTCTCGACATGTGGCCAATAAATGCTGACTGTCTTTTTCTTATATTATCAATAATGCATCTTTTCACATCCATCATTCTAAGACATTCATTAGTAATCTTTGCTGTCCAAGGAATGCGTAACATTCTTCGAATAAATAACATTTCCGCTGCCTCCAATGATTTTTGTGATGTCTTATTTATTGTCCATGCTTCACTTCTATATTGTAGCACTGATTCAATGTAGCATTTGAGGACAAATTGCCTAGTATCCATCGATATGGACTTGTTGCATAAGATATTTTTCATTTTATGGAATGCTGCGTTTGCTTGTCCTATTCTGCTTATAATTTCGGTCTTGCATTTACCATCTGAAGTTATTAATGTTCCTAAATATTTGAAACTATTCACCTGCTTTAAGTTTTTCTCATTTAATACTATTTTACTATTTGGTGGGGTACTATTTCTTGATATTATCATTGTCTCTGTCTTTTTTTATGTTTAAACTAAGATCTTTTTGTTCACTTTCTACCACCTGTTTAACATCTTACAGATGTTCTTGACTTTCTGCTATCAACACAGTATCATCTGCATTTCGTAGATTATTGATATTGTGTCCTCCTATTTTAATGCCTGGCATATTCTTAATTGATCTCAAGATATTCTCGCTGTAAAAAGAAAATGAATCTGATGACTATACACATCCCTGGCGTACACCTTGTTTTATTTGTGTACACTTTCCAGTTATATTATCCACTTTCATGGCGGCTTCTTGTTACCAGTATATATTGCGCACAATTCTAAGATCTATACTGTCCATATTAATATCTTCTACCATTTTGATAATCTGGTCGTGTTTTACTTTTTCGAATGCTCTGGTGTAATCAATAAAGCAAACGTATGTATCTTTCTGAACTTCCAGTGATCTTTCAATTAAAGTTCTTAATGTATATATGACGTTTTGTGTTCCTTTCCCTTCAACAAATGCAAACTATTTATCCGCTATTTTCTCTTTAATTTTCTGCTTGTTCTTCTCATAATAATCCTTAACAAAATTTTTGTTATTTGACAGGAAATATTCATTAGGTAGCATATCCTGAACAGGATGTAGCAGTAATCACAGCCTTTCGAAAATTCTGTCTATCTTGAGCCAGTCTACCTGCTTATGTTATTGTCATGTTCAGGTGGTCTTTGATATCTTGCGTCTAGCTTTTTCTTGGTCTGCCTCTTGTTCGTCACCTTTGTATCATCCCCTCCATTATGGTTTTCTCTAGGCCGTCATGGCGTTTGATATGGCCAAAATATTTTAGTTTTCTGGAAAGAACCATGCTGTTTAGCCAGTTTTATTTTACATTCATTTCTCTCAGTGGGGCTACATTGTGATTTTTTTGGCCCAAGCTATTCTGAGGATTTTTCTAAAACATTTTGTTTCAAATGTTGCTATTTTATTTTTCAATTTGTAGGCGATTGTCCAGGATTCACACCAATATATCGCCACTTGGAATATGCATGCTCTTAGGAATGTTAATTTTGCTGTTTTGCAACAGTTCAGCATATGTTTTTCATTTGTATCAGCTTCTTTAACGCGATAGGCAACATCCTTCTGACGTTTTCATAGTAATCCCCATTATTGTTGATAAGAGAACCATGGTAATGAAAACTGGTGACTCTTTCTAATTCGCTGTTGTTGATACTGATTGGGAACTTGTTAGTGATTTTGTCACTTATTATGCATTAATTATACAAAACATGAAACCAAAATGTATACACCAAAAACAGAATAAATACACTTGCACATAAACAAGAACATCTCATGGCGGTGGTAAAACGTCGCAAACGTGTGGTTTGGCCAAATAATGAGACAAGATTCCCTATCCGAAACTATCATTACAGGTAACAGCTGAGTGTGGAAGACAAAGAGGGGGGGGGATGGTATAGATTGATAATATTAAAGACTGGACAGGGTTAATATTTTGCACATTTAAATATAGGGAACGGAGAACAGAGAGGCATGTCGGGTTTTTGTTTTGATGTTTTCAGAGTGACACACCTAGGACCATGAAATGTAATATGTTTAATGATGATGATCAGGAGTCCGATACTGACTTCTCTAATATTTTATCTACAGTCACGTGGACTCTACTATAACAATGACGTTAAAGGAGACGCGGTCTGCCAGGAGATCTATTGTCATATATCTAACACTGCCACTTGTGAAAATACATACACACCTGAGGGTATGATCTGTGACAAAAGCAAGGTGAGAAATTTTTAACAACTATCACCATGATATATTTTTTAATGTTATTTTATCTTCTTGATAAAGAATATCTATTCTTGTGTTTTTATGCATGTGATATTGCCATTACCTTCAGGCAAAGCCGGTATTATGTGTTTTCTGCTCCCTGATCGAGCTCTGCCCACACCTTTACATAATCTACATTAATTTTGCGTATGGTGCCCTTATGTACTTCTTTTTGTGGCCACCAGTTTGCAAATGCCTAGTTTGGCAGTTGCCTTCAAGGCTCCTTAAGAATATTAGTTACCCATTTTTGTGTGATATTCTTTCTCTTCTCTATCTGTCTTGTTCACGCAACGTAACAATATTTCACATACACACAATACATTGAACTGAAAGGATTTCACGCATATCATATTGTTATCAATATTACATATATCTAGTCATTACTTTTCTAAAGTATATTTTTAACGTTGTTGTTATTGATATGGCTGCATAAAGTATTTTAAACAATTGGTAAATGAAAGACACTTATAATGATCCATGGTGCAAATACTCTGTATTCAATAGAAAAGCTTATACATTAATTTGGAAAATGAAAACAACAAGGAGTAACATTCATTAAACTTTAAGTTTTAAGGTTGAGTAGTGAGGTGATCTAAGTCCAAGAAGAGGGGGATGTGGTTACAAAAGAACCATATTATATTGGTCTGTATAGAAAAGTTTAGATGGAGGAAGTACAAAACATGGCAGTGTATTGATCTGTAAGTGTTGACATATTGAGGCATGACATGACAGTGTATTGATCTATAAGTGTGGACATATCGAGGCATGGCATGACAGTGTATTGACCTGTAAGTGTGGACATATCGAGGCATGACATGACAGTGTATTGATCTATAAGTGTGGACATATCGAGGCATGGCATGACAGTTTATTGATCTGTAAGTGTGGACATATCGAGGCATGACATGACAGTGTATTGATCTATAAGTGTGGACATATCGAGGCATGACATGACAGTTTATTGATCTGTAAGTGTGGACATACCGAATAATCATAAATGCTTACTATGATGATGAGTTGGTCCAACGATTTACTGACGCACATCACGGCACTCAGCATCCACGATGACATCATCAATGATGTTGTCGCCCAGATACTGCTTCCCCACATCCTTCGTGATAACTTGCAAGGCATTGAATGAACTAACAAAAATGTAATCTATATATAATAGTCCTCGGCAAGTCGTGTTTGTCTTTGTTGCAGAGTTTCTAGATGAATTCTTTGCATCTCTCTTTCAGTTCTATGTCTATGCTCTACAGCATTTGTAGCATGAATTCGAAAGAGTGACCCTGGACTTTGACGACTCAACTATCTAGCTATTCGCTCTTATGCTTTTTTGGCACTTTCTAGCGATGATATTTATCCATCATTTAAAGCAAAGTATATGCATATTTTAAATGTGATGTATTTTAGATAACTTTAAGGATAAGCTGATACTGAAGTTTACCTGTTAGTGCATCAATAACATTCGTATATAAAAATGTAGCATATATATCTACTTTGAAT
>CM067305.1:46316410-46365620 GCA_034231615.1 Meghimatium bilineatum | reverse complement strand
AAATCTCTAACTCCATTTTTCACAATGAATAATAGCATTGTTGCTTGCCATGATGTTAATGGGCTTATGGAAGCTTTGGAAAATAGAGCACATACACAAGAGTGGAG
This sequence comes from Meghimatium bilineatum, assembly GCA_034231615.1. Taxonomy (NCBI): domain Eukaryota; kingdom Metazoa; phylum Mollusca; class Gastropoda; order Stylommatophora; family Philomycidae; genus Meghimatium; species Meghimatium bilineatum. The sequence continues at coordinate 46,365,513 of CM067305.1, read as the reverse complement.
GTTATTCATTGACTCATCAAAGTTAAGTTTGAAAGCAGTTTTGCTACACAATGGCAATTCATTACCTTCTATCCCTATAGGCCATGCTGTCCACCATGAAGGAGACTTATGAAAATATGAAATTACTTCTTAAAGCAATAAAATATGATGATCATCAGTGGCAGATTTGTGCAGACTTGAAGTTATTGCAATTTTACTTGGCATGCAATTAGGTTACACAAAATATTGTTGCTTTCTGTGTGAATGGGACAGTCGACAGAGAACTTCTCATTACATTAGGAAAACTTGGCCTGATAGGAAGGTTATGGAGCCTGGTGAAAGATGTACAGCAAATTTCTTTGGTTGATAGAAATAAAATAATTCTACCTCCTCTTCATATTAAATTGGGGCTAATGAAGAACTTTATCAAGGGCATGAATAGGGAGGGAGAGGCATTTAAGTACTTGAGGAAAACATTGCATTACCTTAGTGATGGTAAAATAAAGGAAGGATTATTGGTAGGCCCACAGATAAGGGAACTGTTGAAAGATGAGCATTTTGATGCCATTATTCATGGAATGAGAAAGGTGCATGGCAATCTTTCAAATGTGTGGTACAAAATTTTCTGGGCAATCATAGAAGTAAGAACTATCCTGTTGCTATTAATGAACTTCTGACAGCATATCAACAATTAGGTTGCACATGTCACTTAAGGATCCACTTCCTGGATTCTCATCTTGATTTCTTCCCTCCAAATTGTGGTGCAGTAAGTGATGAACATGGGGAGCGTTTCCACCAAGACATTGCATTGATGGAAAAAAGGTACCAGGGTAAGTGGAATACATCCATGCTTGCTGACTACTGCTGGCATGTCACAAGAGAAGCTCCAGAAGTGGTATACAAGAGGAAAAGGAAACAATAAGAAATAGGATTTTTAATACAAATATTGAAATTACAATAACTCAAAAACTAGAGCTAATAAACATTTTCTGATGTCGTATTCGTTTTTCTCAACCCATTTTCAGTAGGAATTGACTAATTTTATACTTGTAAAAAAAAAACTTTTTTTTGTTGTGCAGTTGGACATCTTTCTTTGCGGATGATATTCTTGCGTACAGACAGGAAAATAGCTAGCATGTGATTACAAAAAGAAATAGACCGCTTGCATTCCTAGTGTTTGGAGTCTGACGCGGATATCAACTAGAAGAAGACTGTTCTCACTTGTTCTTGCTTAACAATCAATCACCAGCACAGAATGCAGTAAACTTTATTTTTTTGACTGTTAGTCCTATTGTCTTTATAGTTGCAAAGCAGGGTCCTTCCAATTTTGTTACTGCATTGTGACTTGTAAACTTTTATGAGCGGAGTGATCAATTTTGAGTGCTGTACTTTCAAAAGTTGTGCTCGCACAGCTTGTAGAGAATATCCTTTTGATTGCTGGATCATTCTATGTCGGTTTTTATAGGTTAAATATGGACTCTACAAATTAACATCTGTGTATCTGTATACTTTCTATTTTCATTATTTGGCTGCACTAATGACATGCAGTCATATAGACAGTGTGGTCTATATTTACATATACAGTACTACAAATGCTTACAGGATTTATTTGTTTTTAAATATCTGTGTACAAAATGGTGTACATGTTTTTCACATACACACATAAGACTCACTCTGAGTAGTAAGTTTCTTTGAGTTTTACATACACACATAAGACTCACTCTGAGTAGTAAGTTTCTTTGAGTTTTACATACACACGTAAGACTCACTGAGTTGTCAGTTTTTTCTCAAGGTATTGTATACTAATAAGACTTGATCTTCTGGGCATGAACATAAAGCTCTGGAAGAAATTCTTGTTTTTCTTTCTCCCCCGTCCCCAAATTTCATGTAGGAAACAAGAATAATACTTAGTAAAACATGGATTTTTGAAAGTTTCACTTGAACACAATGGACTATCACTAAGACTAAGGGGTTATAAAGTGTAAGCAATACACAAGATATTTTCAACGTTTTGAACCATTAGGTCTTTCTCAAGAATATATAAAACAGTGAAAAACTATGTTAAAAAAGGGAACAAGCTTCATCATTCATAATTCTAGAGGAAGGAAAAAACAACAAACAAGCAATTCTCATTTTTTTTCTGTTCTCAATTTATTCTTCACTGGTTATCTTTAAATAATATAGTATTTATAATGTATTCCTCTTGTATTAAATTTATTTGAAATGAAGTGCTACAGAAAGATCCTATGAATATAGTGTACAGAGAAAAAGAAGAACATTTAAATTTTGAAATTACTGAAACTAAATGAAGGTTAGCTTCTAAATACCATCATAAGAAGGAAGCTACAGTATTTTCGCCACTTAAAGCTACATGATGGTATTGAAATGCTGATTCTGGAAGGCAGATGAGAGAAGAAGAGGACCAAGAACATGATGGACCAGCATCATCGAAGAATGTATGCACATGTCTGACCAATGCAGGTCTGCTGGCCCGGGACAGAGAGGCATTCAGAGTATCCAAGATGAAGACAATGTTTTGGAAAGAATATGTCACTTGATATATATATTTCTCTTCCGTATTTACTCTAGTTCAGAGGTGGACAGCCTTCTTGGGTTTGAGACTTTATTGTGTGGTTATGGAAAAAACAATTTTTTCCAAATTCCAGTAGAGCTCCAAATATTGTTTTCTGAGCTTGAGGGTCATTTCATATTACATTACATAAACCCCCTAACTACTCAGAGTTGTAAGAGTGGCACTTTAAGAACAACATAAAAATTATGTCATGCTTCTCAGTTCCTTGTTTAAGTATTGAGAATCTTAATCCTGTCCGGTCTTTAATATTATCAATCCATACTTTCTTTTAGTCTCCTCTTCTTCCACCATCAAGTGTTCTGATCAGGATAAATTTGGAAAAGGAAGCATGCCTCATCAGATGGTCAAACCACATAAATTTGTGATGTTTTTTACCATTACTAGAAGATGGCCTTGTTGACTTTCAAGAAGATTATGTTTCTTACATATATATTGTATAATGGAAGGTATAATGGATGCGCAATACTTGCCAGTAATATTTTTCAAAAGCCTGTATTCTTCTCTCCATTTCCTCTGTATTTGTCCAACTCTTACATCCGTACCAAAAAATAAGTATTATGAGTATTTAAGATTTTTAAAGGTTGATATTCACTGCTGTATTTCTTCTGCTCTTCCATATGGTATTTAATCTGAACATTGCAGCCAAAGCTATTTCCAGTCTAGTTTTTTGTTCTTTGTTAATGCTTCAGTTGTTGCTCATATAAGAAATCTAGTTATTTAAAGGCATTAACTTCTTCTAGTTTCTGTTGATTCATCCAGATATTAACAGGAATCTTTTCATCTCTGTTTACCATTATTTCACTTTTTTCTCATTGTTTATTTCCTTACCAAAGATTTCACAATTTTTTCAGATTTGGAAGTAAGTTTTTGAAGTTCTTTCTCATGTCCTGCCTTAAGATAAATATTGTCATAAGCAAACCAAAAGTTTTATAGATTGCAGCCACTGATTGAAGTTGTTATTTGATGATTCTGAAGTGTCTCTTGCAAAGGACATTAATCTCATCACATATAGTGCTTTTAGATAAATCTGGGTGGGGGGGGGGAAGATTTGTCTCGCTGGTTGTATTTTGTATATCCCTGCTCTAGTATGATCACAGTTTCCCTTTATAAGTTTAACCAAAGTACATTGTATTACATTATTCGGGTGTCAATAGTGAAACAGGAAGATTGGGAGATACATGGAGGAAAGTGTTAGATACATATTTACTAACCATTAGTAAGAAATTGAAATAAATGGAGTCAGCATCTAAAGATAGGACAAGATAGAAAATATTTGTCAAGAACCTATTATTTACAGGAAAAAAATTGAATATTCAGTAGATTTTGTACTGCTTGTTGATAGCAAAGGAAACTAATCACTGTCGACTGTAACATTCAACTTGTATTCCTCCTCCAAGGTTTGCATGTTTCGGTATCTAACAGAATCATCGGTAATGTTAGGTGCTATGTTAGGTGCTATGTTAGGTGCTATGTTAAGTGCTATGCTGTTAAAGATGGATGTCTTGTCAGTAAAATCTCTGGAGATGAGACAATTAAATTAAGAATGAATTCACAAGTTGAATAAAAATAATGTCATGTCTCCATCACTTTTTCAGATGTCTCCTTCAGATTTTCTGCTTGTTAATTCTCACATTCCTGCATATTAGGAGGATGTAGACCAGTTGATTACCAGGGCCTGATAGTGAAGCAAGGTGCAACTACACTGTTTACTTTCCATGACTGTTGTATGAGGTGATTAAGAAGGTTATGGGATGAAGGGACAAAGTGACCCAGAAGCCATGCTGAAGTTGGATGTGTCAGGCCAAAAGACGCAGATATTGCATCAAAGCTGTAAATCATGACAGAAGATTCTATTCTCTGGACTACTTTCTGCTAATCTGCTGGAATTTGAGAATGAATGCAGCAGAAGAAGTAAGAGATAATTATGAGAGTGATGTATCACGATAGTTTACAGCTTGTCTGTAATATCTAAAATTTCAACTCACCACATCCAATGTCAGAACTATATTATGGGTCACTTAGACTATCTAAAGTATAGGGTAGTCAACACTATGCAAAATTCTTCTTAGATGCCCCTTTTTACATGCATGACAGGTCACACAAAATTAAACGTGGTATTTTTTTCTATCAGACCCAGGCAACATACTGGCAATATAAATATTTAAAACTATATTTAGCTTTCGTTCTCAAATTCTTACAGTTTAGCAGGCCTTAGTTCAGAGAACAGAGTGCATCATGTCATGATTTTCAGTTGATAACGATATCTGCACTTTTTGCATGATACATCCAACTGCAGCATGACTTCTGGATCACTTTGACTGTTTATTATATGGTACAGACAGTTCCACCCCCGGAACATCCTTAGTCGCCTCATTTAACATGCATGGCAGGTAACAGTTTTGCTTTTATTTGTACCCTTTCAGGACTTGGTAACACTTGAATATTTCAACTTTTGAAATATGTGATGTCACATGAAGTGGCTTTCAGTTGTCCCCATTTGTGCATAATATTTCGGAAGTGACTTACCATAGTTGTAATAGTACTTAGGGGCCGAATACTGACCTCACTTCAGATGGCGAAGGATGAAACTACTTAAACAGGCAGCCCGAGGATATGATTATGACACTGTGACGCGGCAATACCATACCTCATGCAAGGAAGGACATAAAGAAGTGTGGACAAGACTCAGACATATGACCGAGAACATAACTAACACAGGTGTAACAAAATTAGGGAAGAGTGGGGAGAATTGGACCGTCATTTTTCACCAAAATCGGTATAACTCTATCTTCTTCTTCTTCTTTCTGTCCTCATGTACCTTTCGGTGTTGAGGGGAGAGTGAGTGTACGGTCTTTTGCCCTTCTATTTGCCTCCTCTGCTGTTATATTTCCGAGTGTCTCTAATACACTATCTATCCACCTTTTACGAGGGCGTCCAATAGGTCTCCTGTTTTCGTATCGTTTGTTAAGTGTTTTTTGGATAATACTTTGCTCTTTCTGTCTGGTTATGTGGCCGTACCATTTAACTTGTTGTTTCTGTATGTATTCTATTGTTGGTTTGATCCCTAATTGTTTCCTTAGTGCTTCATTCCTGATTTTGTCTCTCAAGCTAACTCCAATCATACGTCTCACACATTTCATTTCACTGGTGTTAATCTTATGTATTGTTCTAGAATCTAATGTCCAAGTTTGACACTGATAACACAATGTTGGTAAGAAAAGGGTGTTGAAAAGCGCTTTCTTTGTTTCTAGTGTAATATCTTTGTTTCTTAGTAAAGGTGTTAATTGACCAATGATCTGACAGGCCTTATTACATCTTGCGTTTATTTCTGCTTCTTGTTTGTTGTCATATCTCAATGTGCTGCCCAGATATTTGAATTCATCTACTTGTTTTAGTTGTTTATTACCGTATTTATCAATAATGTATGTATATTTTATGTATAACTCTATAAATAATAATAATTCTGCTGTTATTCAAATCAGTGAGTGTTGAAATATTTATTTCAAAATGATCATGATGTTCCTCCTTCGCAAGCGAATATGAGCATGGCATGAAAAACAATAAATGCGATATCAATTTTTTTTTAAATAAATAAATAATTATTAAAATTAGTAATTATCTAATTTGGTTTGTGAGTTCGTAGATGCCCGATGAGTCCGATTCGTGCACAGAAAGTTCTATTGCAGTGCATGCAGGAGTGCTGAACGTTCGGGGTATCAAGGCTCTTGTTAACTGAACATTTATGAGAAGCCCCCCCCCCCCTTTCCAGCTCGTCATTATTGTTACATAGTACAGTGTACATGTAGGTCTAAGAAATATTACGAAAACGAAGTATTAAAAAAAAACAGGTAAATATGAAAACATTGTACACTGTATGTACCAGGTATTTAAATAAAATCTATTGGCTAGGAAGGATGATCACTATGGTTCACTTTGTCAGGTTTAAAATCTCATGTTTTAAAAACTCTGACATTGCAGATCCATTAGTCTCCATGATAGTGACTACTGACCCAAACAAAATTCAACAAAACTTGACACGTTTGTAAGTGGGGAAATATTGCTAAAAGATGGTAGGAGCACATGTTGTGTACACTGTTTTTATCTTCCCATTCATAGTTTAAAATAGTCCATAATGCAGCATCAGCAGAGAATCTTACTGCAATGGATTCCATCTCAATATGGAATGGCAGGAAATTAGAAAGCTGATCAACTGGCCAAGGAAGGTTCTAATGTATAACAACCTGATATCACCAATCAGCTATAGGGGCTAACTTCACGGGATGACTGCAATCTACTAAACCGACGAGAACAGTTATTCATATTTCAACTTTCGCCAAAAAGAAATGTGTCAGGACATTGGCACAAATAAATTTGCTAAGCAACGCATTTCCAGTCTCTGGACTACATCCTGCTGGAAATCCAGTCGGATCATTGTCTTGCTATAACAGAGATCCAGCGGGAGTTTGAGAATGAACACTAGGAAGATATTTCAATTCAGAACTGGTACAATAGACAAGCAAAACTTGACACAAATTTGAAGTGTACACAAAAATTCAAAATTGGCACAGCAGTAAATTGTACATTTGGTTATGCCAACCGACCTGCAGAGCATATCCTTAAAGAATGTACACACACTATGGCACATTAAGATGCACATACTGACCTTGAACATACACCTATGAATGTTAAACTGTGGTACACAACAAGAAATTGAAAATACGTGTACATTTTATACAAAGAACAAATACTGCAGATACGGACATTTTTAGCAAACAAGAAAACTCTCCTCAACATCGCCTTCCCCCCCCCCCCCCCCATTTCTTTTAATGTGGCTATGAATTACTTTTCAGCCATGGGTGCATGATAGGTCAAAGTTACCCCTCAACGTCCTTGCTGAAGTCTGATATGTCATGTCAAAAGACAAGCTGTAAACAATTCCGCAACATATTTCATTCTCTGGACTACATCCTACTAACCGTAGGAGTGAGAGAACAAATATGGAAGATATTGACAAAATGAATGATACATAATGAATATTTGTATAAGTTACTGAGAAAATGAATGACAAATGATGAATATATGTACAAGTTACTGATAAAATGAATGACAAATGATGAATATATGTACAAGTTACTGAGAAAATGAATGACAAATGATGAATATATGTACAAGTTACTGAGAAAATGAATGACAAATGATGAATATATGTACAAGTTACTGAGAAAATGAATGACAAATGATGAATATATGTACAAGTTACTTACTGACAAAATGAGTGACACATGATGAATATGTATACAGTCGAATCCCTTTATAACAACGTGGTCCGAACCGACAAAATATGTATGTAATAACAAAAATTTGCTATACACAGTACAAACAATATAGAATAAATATAATTGGGGAATTTGAAAAGTGGTGTTATATAGGAAAATTTGTTATAACAATGCGGTATGAGGGACTCCACTGTACATGTTACTGAGAAAATAAATTACTCATGATGAATGCATGTTCAAGTTACTGAGAAAATGAATGACTCATGATGAATACATGTACAAGTTACTTACTGACAAATTGAATTACACATAATGAATATATGTACAAGTTACTGAGATGATGAATACATATACAAGTTACTTACTGAGAAAATGAATGACTCATGATGAATACATGTACAAATTACTTACTGACAATATCCACAACAGATACTACTGCCCTTTTTAAGACACATTTCCTGTTTGGTCTGCAGTTTACAATCAGCAGATTTGTCTCCATACTCGCAACCTGCGATATACATAAGCAATCATTTAAGTTGTGGATAGATACGATAGTAGTATCTACATGCGAGTTCAGCAATTGGCTTACTTCGTTAGTTGCATAAACACTGATAAGTATTCTCCATTTGGCTTTCCCTGGATATTGCTCGGATGTTGCTAGGGTCAAGATGTGGATTACATAATAGTAACACTGCTGTACAAGTGATGTGAGGTAAGGTTGGGAGTTGTGTTCACGATTCCACTCATGATCTATTCTTGGGTCAAGCCTACTGAAGACCCATGCCTGGACTGCTGGGAGGGAATCAACCCTTTTATATGCAGCTTGCTTTGAATTTGCATGGAGGTAATCAATCGTTTTATATTCAGCTTGCCTTGAGATTGAAGGGAGGGAATCAATCATTTTATATTCAACATGCCTTGAGATTTATGGGAGGGAATCAATCATTTTATATTCAGCTTGCATTAATATTGCAAGAAAGTCATGACGAAGTCCCCTCCTGAGTAAAAGACTGTCCAGTTCGTGACATTGCATCATAATGTCAAATAGTTATCTGGGACTTGTAAAAACTCTGGCAAACCTCCTCTTAAATAAAAGAAAGTCAGAACACCAATCTGAAGCTGAATATAAAACTTGACTGCCTGGCTTAGGGAACAGTCTGGAGGTGAAAGTAAAACTTCACTGTCTGCCTTAGGAGTACAGAACATTAGTGCACCCGCAGAGTTTTATCATCATCAATGTTCTGTGTATGTTCTCATAATCTCTACATGTTACTTTATTTGCTTTGTTAATGTTCGTTAAGAGGTGCGCTCTTTTTAACTGCGAACGAGAATCCAATTCTGCTATATCAGAGCTGGGACATTCACAAATAGCGGAGATCGTGGTTCAGATCCTTCCGTCACTACGACATTCGGTGATCATTAAGAGTAAATTGATTAATTAAGGGAACGTGTTGAAGCTGTTTTACGAACGGCTGTTATATGTCGATACTATGCGATTTATTATTCTATGATATTATTGATCTAATTCAGCCCGTTGCGAATACAATTGGTTTTCTGCGGTGAAAAATGAGTAATGCTTAATCCAGGAACCATCAGTATGCATACTATTTGACATTTATCGTGCACGGTCAGGAAATTGGGTCTGCATGAATTGTACTTATGTCTAATTACTTAATTAACCAATATTAGTTAGCACTTGCCTGGAATTTCAACACGTAAGCTTCGACATGATTTGGAACAGAGCTGACCAGAGACTAAATCACCATAACATACTATTTTCCCTCTCTTCGCAATGAAGTCTGGACATGTTCCTACAAAGGTCGGATTGGTGAATTTCACACCTAGCTGATCTCCGAACACGCTGTTAGCTAAATCATAAATAAAATAAGTAACTTTATAAATATTCATTTAAACACTTGAGTTCAATTCTATACAATTATTATGTAAACATTATTTGCAACTTCAATTTTGATATTTCTACAACAAAATGTAGTATACATTATATCAATTTGCAATCTTTTTAAAAGCGTAAAATTTAACCTAGAATATTAATATCTGAGTAGGCTCCTAATAATTCTAAAGCTCATAGGGGGAAAAGGAAGACAAAAAGGCTTTTCTGTGGCGTTATCGTATTTTGTAAGCATCTTCTTCGGTCGCTTACAACTTTCAAGGGATACAATTAATGTTTGAGATTTCTCCAAAACAAGATATAAAAAGGCTTCGTTAAAGTAATGTAAAATATTGTAAACTTTCTTACGCTAGGGGCTTTTAATTCTTAATCGGAAGCACTTTCACGAAAAAATTGAGGTAACATCGATTAAATTGTAGTATTTATCATTGTGAGAAACGCGGTACATTGCCAAGCGGACCACCGGTCTCTAAACTGGAAGGTTTTGCGTTTGACTTCTGTTATGTTTGCTATTATTTGAGGGACAGTCTTATCAAATTTTTGTTATATATGTATATTGTAAATAAATTAGCATGGTGCGATAAAGCGGTCTTCTAGATTTATACTGTACAAAAATGTATATACATGTATATCTAAGGTGTCCGTGGATAAAACAGACACTGGTGATTAGCTCAATGTTATTAGTGTATATAGGTCTGAGAAGATCATGCCTCGCCACTGATTGAACAATGAGAACATGTGACTGTTTTTAAAAAGCGACCGCTAATTTCGAAAGTGTTACAGTATATATGGTTCAGATAAATATAAATGATGCAGTATATCTGTGTGCTCGTTTACTTGTTTGTGCATATGTTGGTAACAAGGTCACAGTAAAGCATAATTTCTAGAAGACAATTAGTGAGAACGTATTCATGGGTCTTTGATATATTCTTATTCTTCTGCAATCAGTTTCCTATGCTCAGAAATCTATACAGGCAGGAGGACTGCCTCCATGAATTTGGTCGCCAGCAGGAGGCTCTCATGGTTGCCCTACAGATTCACTTTCAGGTCTGTCTCTTGGGATAAGATTTTAGTATTTAAGTCACCAAAGAGTTGTGATGTCCGCAGAACGTGTTATGGATATTGCGGATCGTTTAGACATGAACATTGATCGGTTTGAACAACCTTTTTTTTCTTGGAGATATGCTTGTAGTCAACAGTGCCCTAAGGATGGTAGTTTATCGTGCTTTGTTCAGGTTAAACATGGAGTTTCTGTTGTTTTCTGACTCCAAATATGTTTGTATTTTCTTTTTTTTAAATGAGAATTTGTGCTTAAATAAGTAGTATTATGTGAAGCAATTGCTGCTTAGGTCTTAGATATAGTTTTTGTAAAAGGTTGGCGAAACTTGTGGGGGAGAGTTCATCCATTTAAAAAAGCTACTTTGTTTTTGTATTATTGAATTTTTTTAAATTTTTTTTTTCGAAATTAAAAGCATTTCTTAGTTCTACTACTGTCCGCAAGCAGAGTTCTGGATGCCTTAGTCCTACTACTGTCTGCACGTGGACTTCTGAATGCCTTAGTCTTACTACTGTCCGCACACAGAAGCTTTGAATGTCTTAGTCCTACTACTGTCCGCACGCGGAAGCTCTGAATGTTTTAGTCCTACTACTGTCCGCACGCGGAAGCTCAGAATGTCTTAGTCCTACTACTGTCCGCACGCGGAAGCTCTGAATGTATTAATCCTACTACTGTCCGTACGCGGAAGCTCTGAATGTATTAATCCTACTACTGTCCGTACGCGGAAGCTCTGAATGCCTTAGTCCTATTACTGTCCGCACGCGGAGTTCTAAATGTCTTAGTGCTACTACTGTCCGCACGCGGAGCTCGGAATGTCTTAGTCCTACTACTGTCCACACGCCAAAGCTCTGAATGTCTCACAAGTGGCCCATCATATCAATAACCATGCAACAGTAAAACACTATTAAATGACATTCTTATATAGTGAGATTTTTTTTCTGTTGTGAACAAAACGCAGATAGGGATGTAGATACATCTTCAATTGTGGGGTTGGGGGTGGGATCTACCATAAAAAAAGTTATGTCGCCCATTTTCATGTCTTTCGTGTTCATTAGATTTTTGGTGACCTGTTTTTGACAAAATTGTTACGGTGTGTTAGGCGGGATACTACACGTTTTTTGGCTGAATTAATACCTGTACTAAATCTCATTTATAATCTAGTTTTCTAGTTGGAGGTGAAATCTATCTACTGATTATCTGCTATCTACAGGCTTGAATGCAGGACTTCATCTTTACATTTATATTTTTCTCCTCTAACTGAGTAGGTTTCACAGCATTGCACACCGCTGAGAGTTGCAGTCTTCTGAGTTAGATTTAGAGTTTGGATAAACCTTCACATTGTACACCGAATACATATGTTCTGTTTTTGTGTTCCTGAGGATACGTCAATACTTGTACGTGATGTTCGTTATTGTTTCGATTGGTCCGTTCTCAGTAACTTGAGTACACAGATTTAATTTCTTGACGAGATCACATCTTATTTGGGGGATGTGGTTGGTAAAGTACGGAAAACCTATTTATTTGAGTTGCAAGGCGATTCGGTGCCGCTAGAACGGATCTTGTTCAATTCACGTCAGCCTTAATAATTATTAACATTGCACACACACACAATGATACAAGAGCTCCATTGCTCACAATTCGTGAGGATCGAAAGAAAACTCAAACTATAGTAACAGGAGTTCAGCTTTTCAGGTTTTTAATGATATTACATCTGTACTAACAATTCTTCTACGTTCGCTCCCAAAGACCTGGCTGGCAATAATGTACCTCAGAGAATAGAATACGCTGTTTTATGGTTTACAGGCTGGCTACAACATTAGTGCCATTACGTTTTACATATACACATATGCCTTTAAACATTATATTTATATCACTTTTGATCTATGACATACGACAGTTGGGGGTGGGTGGAAGTTAATATTCCCTCCTCTTCTATTAGATCAGCAAATCAGAACATGACATTTAGCTCTCGGAATAAGTAAGTAACACCCCCCCCCCCCCACCCGTAGCGATTTATTTGCAAATATGTCATCACATATCTCATCAAAAAGAGGGAAGTGCACACGATAAGGGGCGAATGGTCTGTCTTTTTAGATAGAGCCCATCTCGTTACTCCAATCATATCTAAGGAAATGGTAATTCTTATGGAGAAGTAATTGTAGTAGCGAGGAAAATCTGATAATGCTATGGATTATTATAACGATACGAAATACTTAAGATACTTCTAAACGTTTAAAACCAGCAGTACTCACCATCAACAGCTTCAGATGCTGGACTGGAATCGTCCACACATTTCCCTTTGGCACAGCGCTGAGAGATTAACATAAATTGTTCTTTTATTAACAACATTGTTTTCGTGAATATGTTTAAATCAGTGTTCTTGATTAGAAACTAGCATCACAGCCCTTGGGACACTTCCATAAGTGTTGATCAGACCGTTAGGTGTTGATTACGCAATCTTCTGGTCTTTCCCAAAAGACTACATTTCATCTCTCACCTCTAGACTCTAAATCAGTGTTTTCAACCCTTATTGAACTAGCTGACCATTTTGGAGTCCAATTTGCTCTTTAAAAACCCTTTCCCATAAAAAAACGTATCCTTCATCTGAACAATGCTTAGAACTACAAAAATAATAATTATAATCATAGTTATGACTAAGTAATATACGAAATTATAAAATAAATGGTGATAATTTAAAAAAACATAAAAACATATACCCATAAAAACAATTTACATTTTAGATGTTTCAGTAAGTATTTCTATTATATATTTATTATATTTAGAATTATTACACACCAAACAATTGTCTTTGATCAGAAATATTGAATGACAGTAACGCGGGAAAGTAGTCTAATTTTATATTTAAAATCACACAAAAACTGCTAATGTGATCTTTGCACGTCATGTGACTCAGTTAAGTGCTACAACTCTGATTGAATGTTGTTAAAAGATGTTGGTACTACAATATTGGTAATGCTGCAATAAGTAATTTAGTTTCTTGCCAAAGAAATAGATGGTAAGACAATCTAGTCAGGATCCTAATGTATCTTAATTACTATGCTTCATCTTTGCTTTTACCTCGTAGTCATTTTATAGCTCATTCATCAATCTTGTAGATGTTGACTAACAAATTTCATGTCCATTTTAAATGACTCAGTAAATTATTTAGTTATTCTCAGTCCCTACAAATCCTTACATATTATTTATTACAGAAAACAAGATGGAACTACAAGAAAGCAAACTGGCACATATTTAAACATTGAGCAAACCTACTTAAAAGGTAGAAATTAACAAAAAAGGTTAAAATTAACAGGAAGAGACATCACCACTATCATCATGGAGTTCAATAAAGGAATACTTCAGGCAGCTAAGGAGATAATACCAAGAGCAGCAAGGAAGAATTATGTACCATATTGGACCAATACACTCCAAAACTACAGGAAGAACGGACTCAATGGAGCTAACATAGTTCTCTTGTGTGACTGCATGTCAATACTCCAAAAGACCTTCAATTTACGACTGAATTCATGGAGGCGGTCCTATTTCCTATATTGACTTTTGAGTATAGGAAACTGATCGCAGAAGAATATATTCTTTAATAACCCCCAAAATGGTAGCAATAGATTTCCAAATATGCAACATTCAGCTCGTCCTTGTTTAACCGCTGAAAACATGAAAATTGATAATGTTCACGAAGGCCGATTATATTTTTAAATATTGCAGATTTGCTTATAAATCACAGGACAACTCTCTTTATTTTAATAAGACTAATGGGAGTGAAAAGATAATGTGTTGCTCTCTTGCAATCACTGGTTTAGCTATTAACCAAGATCTTAAATGTACCCCGTCGTGGTGCAGCCAGGAAGCAGACATATTGCTTCAAAGCTCGTGTGAAGAAATTTGACTAACGCTTTATGGATCGTGTTTGGTCAGTGTATACTAAGATGGAATGAGAATTGTGGGCACAAGATAAACAATACCTCTGAATAAAACCTCTTGGCCCCAACAGCCAAAACACTTTTGCAGCACAGTGCAAGACAACGACTGGCCTGTATTGCTTGATTGTTACGTCCGAAAGTTCATGAAAACAGATCTAGTCTGCATATAATTAAAGTACGCATAGATAGTTCATGAGAAAGTGGCACAGAACTAGAGGGCAGTGTCATGTGTGAATAAGTGAGAATAAGTGAAAAAAAATCGGAGCCACAATGAAAGTATTTGAGAACAATATGTCATTTGTCTTTCGGCAGCATGTTTTGTGGAACGGTTAAAGCAGGATATCATATTAATCATGTACGAGGACAATGTGAGTAGAAGCTCAAACTTGGAGGAAGTGTTCACATTGTCTGTGAACGACGAAACCTCGGCTAAGAATATGAACAAACCCTAGTTCAACTTTATTGTTTGAGCAATTTCCTATACCGAAAACAGGATTACAGTTCAGATTAGTGTCAGTACCCGATGACATATGATGTATTGTGCCGTATAAATAAACAAGACAAGTTTTGTAACAGCGAAACACCCCGTACGAGCTAGACATGGTAGAACCAAGTCCAAATCCCTACATACCGACTTCTCGGAAACTGCCAACAAGAGACACATTTCGGCTTGTAAAATCCAAGAGCATAGTGGATAGCAAACCGTAAGGGCGTTTGGCTTGGCAACATATAGGAAGGTTAAGGAAACTCCCCTTAAACACCATAGTGCAAAAATCGGATGTGCTGAGCCGAATGCACAAATAACGCAGCTTCCCTGCAAAATTAGCAGCACAACATACTTCACCCTCTCCGGCACAAATATTCATTATACACATACTCAGACAATGCTATTTATTAGAGAACTAACGCAGAAGAAGAAGAAGAAGAAGAAAAGGAGGAAGCATACGAAGAATAGGAAGAAGAATTAGGACGAAAAGGAAAAAGAATGATAAAACGAGGAAGAATAAGAAGAATTTAAAGAAGAGGAAGAATAAGAATAAAAGGAGGAAGCATGTGAAGAATAGGAAAAAAAGGAAGAAGAATGAGAAAAAGAGGAAGAAGAATAAGAAGAATATAAAGAAGATGGAGAAGAATAAGGAGAATAGGGAAAAGAATAAGGATAAGAATATGAAGAAGAATTCGAATAATGGGTAGACGAAGGGAAAGAAGGAGAATATGTGGATAGGAAGAAAAATGGTAAGAAGGGGAAGGAGAATATGACAAAGAGGAAGAGGAAGAAGAATAAGAGGAATAAGAAGAAAAGAATAATAGGAAGAAGAAGAGGACGAAGAATAAGAAGAATATAGATAATATTCTGATGAATTAATCTTAAAATAAGCAGGAAGACACGGGTTCCAAACAAAAAACTATATTTTAAAGTGAGTTAGAAAACAACATTGTGAATCAAACATCGAAAATGCTATAATATTCAAAAATGAAATTATTTTTTTAAGTAAAATATTTTTTTCAATAATCTTAAATATTGATGAGCTATTTAAATATGTTTTCAGTCGTTTTGAGAATTGCACTAATTCTGGGATTTGTTCATATTTTAGAAATCTAGAATTATGAAAAACAATGTTTCGCTGTCACGTATTGTGCTTAGAGCGTCAATTAAAAAACTCGGTTGATTGTAAATCTTTACTCATTTTATTTTCAATATCTGTTGCCATCTGGTAAATAATTCGAGAAACATTATTATAGCTACTAACAAGTTTGCCAAGTCGGACCAACATCCCAGCCCCACTTAAAGCAACAATAATCCACCCAATACTTAACAGCCAAAAGCACCCCACCTCCTCATCCCGCGGTTACCAAAACGCCGCAAGAGGACCGTGGGAAAATATTTAGCAACGTATACTATTCAGGTTGTAGCCATTGACCCATCACTGTTTGATTGCAGTAAATTTCTTGGTTCTTGGTCGTTATGTTCAGTAGTTTATCATTGCTTTCTGAACGCTCCGGGTGCACGATTGTCTGCGGCGGAATTTGAACTAGGTACCTTACCATCATAGACGCGTCCTGAATCTAGTCTTCACAGAGTCGTACTTCCCGTTGGAAAACTCTTGCTCAAATACAATTCAACTTTAAATTTCGGGCTTCTATGTCAGAGAGGTTAGTAAGACAATGTTTCATAATTTTTACTAGATAACTAGAGCAAGTCGTGTCGTTCACGATGCAATAACCATGTTACTGAACGCATGATTGGCACCTAAAAATGAACAGTAGTTTCATAGTAAAGTCCGAAACAGAATAAAACTATTGGAAGTATGTCATGTATCTTCCATTGTTTATCAACTATTGTAGAATTTATTAGAGGCCATTTACACATATCAGCAAAGATGACAATGATTCATGTAAAGTTGACAATCTTCTTCTTCTGCTTTTAGCATCTGTGGTCATGCTATACCGTCAGGCCTGTCGTCAAGACGAAGTCCACTGTCTTCTCCAGGTCAGAGCGGATGCCCCATAGCTTTTGCCTCAAGTCTGTATCTTTTGGCCAGGTCTGATGTCGCTGCTCTTTGTATGTTGGGCAGTCCTGAAGTATGTATTCCGGGGTCTGGGTTCCGGATCCACATGGACATTCATATGTGTATGAGATAAAGTTGACAATGCTTCATGCAAAGTTGACAATGATTCATGCAAAGTTGACAATGCTTCAAGCACAGTTGACTAAGCTTCATGAGTACATGAATAATATAAATTAGAAACATCGAGGAGTTGTAGCAAAAATCAAAAGGCAGCAGATGGAATTTGAACCGGGTCCGTTCAGATGACACCTATACCCCTCGCAACTTGAGTCAACACTTTCTCCGAGTGGAGTATCTGGCTCTTCTTGTACCTTTTAAATGTGGCAGGTAACGAAGATCAACTAAACATTCATTTTACAGAGACGGGCTATAGAAATATAGACATGTATTTACATTTCTTCTATGAAGATAAGGGTGTAAAAAATGAGAAATGATGATAGTTATTAAATTATCTTACCTTGTTTTTGTCACAGATCATACCCTCAGGTGTGTAGGCCTGAGAACATGATGTAATGCCAGGTATACCGCAGAATATTTGCTGACAAACATTGTCTCCTTTAGCAACCCTGTTACCGTAGAGAGAGTTTGCCTGTAGATGACATATGACATATAATTGTATGTGAAACATTAGGTAAGTGGTTCTTACTCTTTTAATTAATCTTTTTTTATGCACGTGACCCCTTTTGGTGCAATTATATTCACTGCACCTGTAAACAAGCCTCATTTAAATTGGTTAATTTGTATAAATTAGAGGGGAAAAGTGGTCCTATGATCGTAGAATTATCGAGACGGAATAGAATAATTATTTTTAGCGGAAGTAGGTGGGAGACCCCTTTCTCCGAGACACTCGGAATAAAAAGGGGGGGTGAGGAAATGCAATCCAGAGGTCGCAAGACAAAGACTGAACTCAGATGAGTCTTGACCCAATCGTACTACAAGAAGGTTCAAAGAATGCAGGAATAATAAATTAGCCTACCACCAGTTAGGCGGACGGTCAAGTGCTAGGGAACGGCGCAATTTTTTCATTGAAGTGTAGTGTATTTTGTGATAATTGTAGCCACGACCGTATATTAAATAAAAGCGATATTAGATTGGTAGGTAGGTTAATGAGTTTGTCTCTCTTTTGGAGAGGCGTGCCCCTTTCAACCAGTGGACAAAGTCTTAGTATGCTATATCAGGACACATTACCATAAAATATTAGAGGTAACGAAGACCCCAATTACAAATAACCATAAAGAGATGATATATTGATGCAACCGATCAACAATCCTATATAACTTAAAATTGTGCAAATGTTTAGACGACGTAGCGACATTGGGAAGACGCAAACGATCAACCATGCTTATACTAGGTGCAGGCAATCTTAGGCCAAGATGGTTTCAAGTGTAGCTCCACATAGATCTAGAGAAAAAGTGAAGTCGTTCCTAGAGTTTATTAGTGATGGACCATAGAGAAGTAAAATTCCGCCAGCAAGTGTGTGGAGACTCCGCGTAGGAGGGTGTCATAACTTTGGAAAGAGAGTTGCTGACCAGTATAAATATATGTCTGCGCTTAATGAACAACAATTTATTGTATTTGTTGTGCTCGTGGAAAAGACGAGGAGGTAGTTTGTAATGCAGACGAGATTCATGACGACGGAAAATATAATTCTATCAGATAACAATTTGCTGCTGCAGGTTTTAAAGAGAATTGATCGATCTATAGATTGTACGTATCTATATGAGAAGGAAAGCCTAAATAGAGTTCATTTACCACTGCAAAATCTGCAATGAGAAACCTAATAAGTTAAGATTCAAGAGAAACCGTTTAGTAGTAAATATACATTCGTGCGGTAATGTAGTCACAGTAGGTAACCAGATTCCAACACATCAGATGGACAATGAATCGTTTTAGTCGGTGTTGCCTTACATAAATGTACAGACGTAGAAAGGAGAATTGTTTCTACCGCATCGCTGTTAGTACCAGAAAAGGAGAAATTGTTACTATTTTACAATTTGACTGGACAAGTTATCATCGAAAGCCGATCTTAGTATCAACCAGGAAACCATTGAGGGACCGTTCTAATTTGTCAATTTGCTGTTGTTGTTCGACACACTTGTTGACCTGGGACTTGTATGTTTATTTAGTTGTAGGTTGAGGGGACAGCACATCAAAACATACCAGCCTGAGAGATCCTTGATGCAGTGTGTTGCAGAGTTACGTAGATCCAGTTTAAGAATTATAGTCTAAGGCCAACCAGGTAACAATTATTGGCGCAAGTCTAGTATAAGGCTCCCCTGTGACCTTTACTCGGTAAAAGGACAGAATAAGCCCCCACTATGCACACTGTGTGCCCACGATTGACTAGGTAAGATAAAAATTTGTCTTAATTCTAAACACTATTTGTAGTGTTTCCTAACCTTAGCACAACCAAACTGTAGGAAATAACTCGAAACTAGAGCAAAGGGTAAAAGTAAAGAAAAAGTCTACACTGTGCTATAAATAGCACACTGTTTACAATTCCCACTAGCACTATGCCAAGAAGGACTGGCATGCACCAAAAGAATTGGTGCCGGGTAGATCAAAGAACATCATCAACAATCCTCTGGTAGAGAGAAACAAGAAACTATTCCCATCGCTGCGTATCAAGCTTGGTTTGATTAAACAATTCACCAAAGCCCTGTACAATGATGGTGGCTGCTTCATTTACTTGTGTCGCGCTTTTCCAGGATTAACCATAGAGAAGTTGAAAGGTGACATTTTTTATGGTCCCGAAGTTCGTCAGCTCATCAGAGATCCTGAGTGAAAAATCAATGAATAAAGTGGAATATGAAGCATGGAAGGCCTTTGTTCTGGTTGTGAAGAATTTTTGGGCAACACCAAAGCCAGTAAGTATGAAGAAGTTGTCAACAATATGCTGATGCTTTCAAAAACCTTGGATACAACATGAGCATACAAATGTATTATTTATTTTCGCATATGGGTCGGTTTCCCGAGAATCTAGGTTCCATCAGGACATAAAAGATATGGAGACCGGGTAATAAGGACGTTGAGATGCAGTAATGAGGCTGATTACTGCTTGACTCTGAGAGAGACATCCCCGCTGCTGAGCACTCGAGAAAGTCGAAGAAATCGAAGTTTATGTTTTGAATTTTGCGCAGTGATGATATAATTTACATGCCCTTACCTTTGTCAATGTCTTCTCTTCATTTATATAATTCCATGTTTGTATTATTTAACAAATACATTCTGTTAAATACTTATGTGAAAAATGTTACTCATAAATCAACTACTAATATCACCAAAATGTAGTTATTAATAGAAGGCTATAGTCAGAGAATATAATTTTTGTCTAATTAATTTAGACAGTAGAACCTGACTGATTGAGAAAAATGGATGTCATATTTGGCTTCAGTGGCGCAAAATACTCATAACTCCATTAAAAAAATTAGGAATAACTTCCAACTTGAATTATTTGTGTAAACCAGCGTAATAATTTCATTAGTGATGGCATATGCCTACTTCTAGGCAGATAATAATTTCATTAGTAATAGCATAGACATACTTCTAGGCAGATAATAATTTCATTAGTGATGGCATAGGCCTACTTCTAGGCAGATAATTTCTTACTCTGTGTTAATTCTCAAGTGAACAGGATGTAGTATGGAGAAAGGAATGCGTTATGTCATCATGATTTACAACTTAGTTGCGATATATGCGCCTTTTGATCTAGCACATGTGACTTTATCATGGTGTCTGTGTCACTTTGGGACAGCCAATTCCTCGCACTCCAAAAACCTCATTAGTTCAGTACTGTGTTGCTTTTCATTGTTTTCATTTCAGGCCTCGGCAACACACGATCTAGATAGGAACAAACTTATATTATTCATTTAATATGAGTCATGAAATGTATATAATCTTACAAGACACATGTAGCTTCGAGCGTCATTCATTGTCCTTTGGCATACAGTGTTATGATTTAAAATCTTCCCATTGTAGGTGTTCACGTCGAATGTAGGCAGAATAGAATCTGCATTGTGCTGCAGGAGACAGTTTGGACTGTAGGAAAAAATACATTGCGAAAAGTTAATAGAACACGTGTGGCTGTTTTATAAGTTTGTTGGTATTTATGTAATTGTGTCTCTTATATCCTGGGTTATTTCTGGGTCATCACGAGGTAAGGTCCACACGATCTCATCAACAGTATCTCTCCTAGCCCAATCCACTTCAAGTCAAACACACCAGGGACTGTTCAATATTATCCTACCATCACTTTGGATCTTTACAGTAGTTTATATATTTAACCCTTGATTTCTCATAATATACTCTCTTCAATTATACAATATCATCAGATGCCGTGTTTACTGACGTAAACGAGCATGGATATCCAAAACTCTAATGTCAATATCTTTGACTAGGATAGTTGTAGACTATGACACGATGTCAGAATTAATATTTTCTCGATATATGTCGATCTCAATATCTCTTGTCTTCAACATTGTGCGTTGTAATTATGTTCTCCAGACCTCCCTGTCTTTATCATAAAAAAATTATATTTTTTTCTATTCCCACTAGGTATGTAAGAATTGACTGGTTGTGAGCCTTGAACCTTTTCTCGTTCAGTTAATACGAACAACGTTCTTCAAATATCTCATTTCTGAAGTTTCCATCTGATATTTCGTAGCGTTGTCATATCATCATTTTCCTCTTATGCCTAGCTTTGTCGAATGCGATCATTTTCTGGCATCTCCTGCGGTTCTGCTTGATTCCAGACGTATATGTTTTGCCTTTCCCTTGGACTTCATCAACGAGACATAGAGGGAGTTTGTGCAAAATGGTAAGGGCACTTTCTCCATACAAGCTGTCCGGACTTAGCAAAAATTGTCATGAAAGACACAAACAAACAACAGTCTCAAATGTGGCACATTGAATGTTAGAACCATGTGCACTGGACTTGACATCACAGACCTCGCATCAACAATTGACATTAAAAAATAAACCAGCACTCATTGATAGAGAATTTATGAATCTGAACATTGACATCGCTGTCATGCAGGAAACTTGTCTTCCTGATCAAGGTTCAATTACAGAAAGGAACTACACATTTTTTGGCAGGATTTAAACTAAGATCAACAGTTCGAAGTCGGTTCCGCCATTAAAATAGTCTTATAAACTTCACTCTATACAGAACATCGTGGACTCAATCTCGGCAAAACTGTCAGAAAAAACTGTTAATACTGCATTTTTCCCGTTAAGGAGTTGCAGAGAGGGATTTTGTAACTGTATGATAAGCGCCGCATGCACTTGCTGTCACCATGGCATGTGCAGTGTGAGATTTTAAAGTTACTCTCCGACAGAAAAAACCCAGTCCTTACTGGGGATCTAACTCTAGACCTCAATAGTGTGAGACCAACGTTCTAACCTCTCGGTACTGGGCGATCTAAACACCAGAGTGGGTACTGACAATCGCGCATGGCCGACCTGCTTGGGTGATCATGGTACTGGTAACAAACGAAAAAAGGCAGAGACTACTCGAATTCTGCACCTCAAACCACATGTGCGTAACAAACAGTTTCTTTGCCACCAAACCACAAAGTCGCATGGCGTCATCCCAGATCAGGAAATTGGCACCAGCTGGGCCTGATTTTCACTCCAAGGAAAGATTTTAACTCGGTAAGAATCACGCGAACTCTGCATAGTGTAGACTGTAATACATACCATGCAAAATAAATATAAAACTTTGATCACTGAAGGTGGTGAATCATATAGAATTTCTTCAAGGAATGAAGGACCAGTAAATTCAAGCTTGTCAATTAACTAAGTGAATTAGTGCAATACGATCCTGACCATCATTCGTTTTAAAAATTAACATCGAAGTTTTAAAACGGCCCCAGGCACACAGGTCCTGAATGGTCTGTCGCAAAACATATTTTTGCTACCTCTTTCTCCACTCGTACAGTTATGTGGCTGGGAGTTATAGAGTTATGTGGCTGGGAGTTACAAACGAGTTATGTGGCTGGGAGCCTCCTCCCCCCCCCCCCAATCCTTTGTCTCATGGCTTCAGATACTTTGAGACTAGTCCATCACTTATCTAGGCATTAAAGTTTAAAGTAAGTTTAGACAATAAAAAATACAAACCTAAGAGAGGGAAGGAATTCTTTAATATGACTGACAGTACAATCACCGAAGGACCAACGATCTATAAATGCAGGATTGTTTGACGCTGCCATTGCCCTTTGCGAAGCAATGCCGTCATGACTTGCGCCTAGTCTGAAACAGATTAATAATGACTTATTATTTCTGTTATAATTAAAACGATGGTATTTGTTGCTAATTGTTGGAGGATGATTACCAAAGATGGATGTACTGTTTACATTCTACACTACATGCGGAAAGTGTAATGAAAGTATCACCAGTGGCCCACCAGACTAACAACAACGGAAATGTACATCCTTAATAGATTATATGCAAGTACAGTGAGGTTTTCCTTTTATAGAAACTTTACATCATTTCATCTATACACAAGACCGCCTATATGGGGTGTTCAACCACCCCCTTCTTACTAAGAATTTTCCGCCAAAGACGGGTTTATGTCTTCTCACATTGATAAGAGTTGGAAATTTTATCTCAACTATTTTCACACTGGTGAGTGCTAGAAACTTGATCTCAAAGTTTCTCCCACTGGTGAGTACTAGAAACTTGATCTCAAAGTTTCTCCCACTGGTGAGTGCTAGAAGCTTTATCTCAAAGTTCCTCACACTGGTGAGTGCTAGAAACTTGATCTCAAAGTTTCTCCCACTGGTGAGTGCTAGAAACTTTATCTCAAAGTTTCTCCCACTGGTGAGTGCTAGAAACTTTATCTCAAAGTTTCTCACACTGGTGAGAGCTAGAAACTTTATATCAAAGTTTCTCACACTGGTGAGTGCTAGAAACTTGATCTCAAAGTTTCTCACACTGGTGAGTGCTAGAAACTTGATCTCAAAGTTTCTCCCACTGGTGAGTGCTAGAAACTTTATCTCAAAGTTTCTCCCACTGGTGAGTGCTAGAAACTTTATCTCAAAGTTTCTCACACTGGTGAGAGCTAGAAAAATTATATCAAAGTTTCTCACACTGGTGAGTGCTATAAACTTTATCTCAAAGTTTCTCACACTGGTGAGAGTTAAAGACTTCCTTCTGGCAATGAAATAGAGTTCGGAAGAAACTTCCCCATTTCCCAAGATGAAATACGAGATATATTGCGTGTAAATCACGGCGATCGGAAAAAAACAATATATATACAATATATAAATAATGTACAAACATTATGAATTCTATAAATTGTCAGATATTGCTAGGACTATTAACAACTCTTACATTGCTTTCCAGTTTTGTAATCGCGGCAAATCTAACAATATATATATATATATTCCAGCCGCTGCACCCTGATGCATGGACTATAAGAAAATGAAATCTGCTATGTATGTATATTCACATTTCAAAGGCATTTTTCTTTTTGCTTATTTTCTTTTATTATTGAATATCAAAATAAGGAGATCATTGAGGACATTTGAAATAAAGAAAGAACTGATAAGGGAAATACGAACAAGAGACTGCAATACTTTTGGTGATATATTGCTGAAGCTCTTTTTGGATGTGAAATCTGAAAGAACTGAGCAAGATACATGTTATGCAGAAAGAGGTTGAAAAAATACGTTATCAGAGTGTGCAACCAAAGTTAGAGAAAGGAAGTTTTAGGGTGTGCAAACCAAATTAGATAAAGGAAACGTCAGAGTTTGCAACAAAAGTTAGATAAAGGAAGTGTTAAGAGTGTGCAAAGTTAAATAAAGGAAGTGTGATAGTGTGCAACCAAAGTTAGAGAAAGGAAGTGTCAGTGTGTGTAACCAAAGCATATAGAAAGGAAGTGTTAAAAGTGCGCAATCAACATTAATGACAGGAAGTGTTACAGTATAACAAGTGCCGTAGACACAACATAAAAAGAAAGTGTTATTTCTTAAAAAGAACTAGTCACTTCGTTTTTAAGGGATTTCGATCTTTTTTGGAAATAAAACAACTAAAACTGGTGAGGCAAAAGGTGGGAAAAGTTTATTAACTTCTGAATCACTAGTTTCTTAGTCCTGAATCTGTTTTATTATCCTAAATAAGAAGAAGTTTAACCACTCAAACCTAACCATTATATGCAACCTTGGATGCAGCCAAACTTCATTACGTAGATGATATATAACCTGATATAAACAATTATAACAATTATTACATGTTAAACAAATTGACTACAGCGGATGATACCATTGTTTAACTTATGTACGAGTAAGACAAAATGTGTTATGTACATTTCTAGATGATCAATGGAGGGACTTACACGTGAGCTAACTCGTGAGCTGTGACTGCAGCTGTAATGTATGTGGCGTTATACTCCACCACACCCATGGCTTTATTCCGGTCACAGACTTTACCCACATGTGCAAAACCTGGTCACATAAAATAGTTTCATTTCTTATAAAGCAGTTTCAATTTCATAAATTTTTCTTCTATACTAATTATATGGCCTGACGACGACGTGATTTAGCATGGCTGATCTGTCTTATCGGAGACTTTCAATTGCTGACGACAAGAAGTATACACATATCGTGACTCTAGACTGTATAGGTCTTCTAGCTGAATTAATTAAGGCTTCATTCAGTACGTTTTTGATTGTTGTCACGATTTCCATTCGTTATTATTTATATACTTGAAGTAGCCTTGACTATTTGTGGCATGCGATTCCAAGTGTTTAAATATTGGCCAACATTATATTGTTCCCACGTGGGAACAATCAAGAAAAGGAACGATGATGGTCTCATTAATTCAGAGATCATGTCTGCTATAACTGTCGACGGTTACGACACAAAGTGATCAATGTAAAGCGCAGATCAGCCAAGATGAGTGACGTTGTTAGCAGACTATAATATGGAGAAATATGTGGCTAATACAAGTAAAGAAAGCATCAGTCATGCTAACAGATAAAATAGAAAAAAAAGGTACAACAAAGGAAGTAACCGACTAGATAACCACAATACCTAAGGGTGAACGTTCGTAAACTACAGAACGAAACAATAAGAGAAACCTACATCGAGAAAAAACTGAAATGGATGAACAACAACCCATTACTGCTAAAAACATACATAATGAATGTGAAGTAGCCAAAATGTTAGTGACAAAAAAAATCTAAAACCTTACGTGACACCAAAAATAAAACGAAATGTAAAAGAACTGCATGGTGGAATGATCGATATTATGTACTCCCTGCGCAAAGCTAACATCCAGCAGGTAAAGCTTGAAGCGGAGTAATGAAGTTTTGCTAACTAGAAACATATATAAGCACAAACACATATATACACAAATTGACGTTTCGACCAAAGGTCTTTATGAAGATTGCATACACGAATACATTAAAAACGACAAGCAGGGACGACACAACTGGCGTTCAAATGTCTAGCGAGATGTAGGGGGGTGGCCGGAAGGATGGTGGTGGAATGATGAAATCGTATGTATGCATGTATGGAAATAATATTTGAATACAGTTACCCATTGCACACAGGATAAGCATTGAGCACATATCGGGGAGCACTTTGTTCAAATTTCTGATCAAAGCAGTGTTAAGACTGACTCTTGGCAACGTAGAGGATGGAGCAAGTCCTTTTCATTGAGGACACTACAAATCTAGTGCTCCGCCCTCCGCTCCAGCAGCCATCCCAGTGTATGTTAACTCATAGTTCCGGTCAGGTGTTGATTGTGTGATCTTCGGGACTTTCCAAAAAATTTACTCTTCCTCCCCTCACCTCTGAATACTCCCATTTCTAACATTCTCTGTATGTGTACGTTCTCAACCTCATTGACATCATCTGCATCTTGAAATGAATTTATTACTGCCTTTATTAAATCTGCTTTATCTCTTCTCAGAAATGTGCCGTCTATCGCCGCATTGCCTGCCAGTAAGTCGGATCTCTCGTTTCCTCTGACCCCAGCATGACCAGGGCAGAATATCCATGTCTTGTTATTCCATTCTAAAAATGTTAACTTTTAGTTCGGCCACACACGAGGCATTTCAGCTATTGTAGTCCTGAAGGGGTGTAACAGACCTGACATATTTATTACCCAGCGCTGAATGAAATAATTCGCGTGGAGGCTTGGATTTCGCTTCTGGTTCAAAGATACCGTTTCTCAATTTTGCGAATTTTATACAGCAGCCAGAGTTTGTGCATTTGCAAGCACAACTCAACATTTTCCATCCTCATATTTTTGTACAAGTCCTATTAGGTTGTCATTGTTTTTGACCAGTGCACATTCAATATTTATACAGGTAAGAAAATTTCGTTATTCTTCATGTTAATTTAGTAGTCCTAATATCATTACTTTACATACAGTGTCAAATTTGTTAGATTATCGTTTACCATGAGAATGTGCAAAATAAACCTATTATGCCACCATCAAACACTAGTTTAGCATGTATATCTAGTTAGATCTCATTTTACTTGTGCAAATATGATCGAAATTAGTTAGATTGCGCAATTAGATCATGTAAAAGATTCATTCTTTGTGTAGCATTAACGCTACGAACTTGTCTTCATGATAATTTTTCAATTCGTGGTCGGCAAATATAAGTCCAAAATAAACCTATTATGCCACCATCAAACACTAGTTTAGCATGTATATCTAGTTAGATCTCATTTTACTTGTGCAAATATGATCAAAATTAGTTACATTGCGCAATTAGATCATGTAAAAGATTCATTCTTTGTGTAGCATTAACGCTACGAACTTGTTCTGTGTGATAGTTATCAATCGCGGTTGGATCCCCATAACCGTTCGAATAAGTTCGTTGCATGCTACACATACACAGAAAAGTAATTTACTATTGTAATAAGTATATGTTATACGTTTCTTTTGTGAAAATGTGTTAATAATATTTTTAAATTTATTTCAAAACAGGATGGATCACTGCAGTTCACTACACATGCGATTTTTGAATGATTTGTGCAGAATTTGTGTAGGAAGAACATTATCGAAGAAAGATAAAAGGATGCAGAAGAAACCACGGTCCTGTAGCTTATATCAAAGTGACCTGGCTAGTATTTATGGGATACATATCATGGACGATAGTGAAACAAAACATTCAACCACATTGTGTGTCAAGTGTGTAATGCGAAATCATAAACTCAAAATCAACAAGGATAGTAAATCTCTAGCTCGAGCCAAATTGATAGCTACTAACAGTGCCCACATCTGGATGGATTTTAATCCTAACCTAACTGTTTTAGAATGTTCCGTGTGTAGTCATCATCAAAGTATGAACTGTGGCAGCATAAAAAGAAAGAGAGTTTTTGATAATTCTGATAATGATCATGATGTATCTGTGTCTGTGTTATTTCCTGCTACAGAAACAGAGGAAGATATTCTAATGCCAGTGACAGTAAGATTGTCTCCACAACTCACCAATAGTAATAACAATCCAACAAATTTAACAGTACCCACAGCTCGCCGTTGTCTTCAATATAATAATGAAATATTTTCCACATTTGCAACAACTGCATATCCACAATGTAGCTATACCAGCACACCTTCCATATTTACACCGGCATTTGCACATCTTCACTATAACAGCACACCTTCCACATTTACAACACCTGCATATCCACAATGTAGTTATACCAGCACACCCTCCACATATTTTAGACCTTCAACGCCCAATAACATACACGATTCTGCTATATCTAGCATATATCCTGCAGTTACAACATGTACAGTTTCTGAATTCAGAAAGTTAACATCAGACAGCGCCACTTCGACCATGATGAAACATGACTTTAGTTTTAAAAAATCTATCAGCAAACCTATATCAGAACCATTGACAAATAAGGAGGAATTATTACTCACACATCTAATTAGAAGGAAGCTTTACAACAACCCTAATAAACTTTTACGGTGCAAAACAGGAGGACAACCTTTAGTGTTTCAAAGAATAATAGTTCCACGAAAACAAACAAATCTAATTGGCACACCAACAAAAAGAAGAAGAACTAATTTGCTATGCAGTGTACGGAAACATATTGCATGAGATACGCGATACGTGTGGGAGAATAACATCACAAGATGGACAGGGTACAGTCTAGCAGAGTGCATCACCAAAACAAGAGGCAGGGGATGTTGAGATCTGTTGCAGCCAACCTTTGTTGCGGAAATGGTACTAGATGATGTCTACCTGCCAAGTTTCTGGCTTGCCTCCCCTGATTTCACCAGGGGACAATTGAAGGGTTTCTCTTATTTCCCTTGAATTTTCTAATTGCAATTGAATTGACAGTGGGCGTGAACAGTGAACACGCCCACCTCTGGTTTATTGATATCTCCTTAAAAACTAAAAGTCCGTCTAGTTACAGGTAATGCTATGGACAATTGAGTTGTTCAATAAGTCTCACCATTCTTTTCTTAGCATGAACTTTTCTATCTTGCGCAACATGCTTTGAGAGTCTGTATTACCGCGTGTGTTGATGTATGAGTTATCAACCAATTAAGAGCTGATGTAACTATCTCCATCCTCATGCTCGATGTGACAGTAGAATATGCTGAAGATTTCTCAACCAACTTCACGCCATTTCTGTAGGCAATAAAACCCCAACCATCTGTGTATATAATTATGTCTTGTGGTTTCGAGTGTAGTTGGGCGAGTTCTTACACTGTATCCTGAGCCCTGACTGCCGTCCATTTTAGACACGCTTTATCTAGTTGTATTATTACTTTAGTCAGTGATTTCTTCTCAGTGTCTACCTCCACCCATTCACTGCCCTTTCCTATTTCTTCCAATTCACATACTATTCGCAGTGTGTCTTCAGCCTCTGCCATCCATGATCTGCCACGCATAATACGTTTTCCCTTTGACTCATCTAGACGATTGTGTAATGGGTGGTGGTTGTATTATGTCACTTCAAGCTACGACTTAACTTGTGCTACTTGATGTCTCACTCTAATGCTGGGGAGATCAAGCAGAAATCTCATAGCAGAGATGGGTGTATCTCTAGTACACCCCAGTACCGCTCTCATTGCCTCATTTTGAACTTTTTGCAATCTATCGACTTGTGTCTGTGACAAAGTTAGTAGGCCGAGGCCATAATCTATTACAGATAGCACCACCACTTGCAGGAGCAGAAAAAGTACCCATTGCTGCATGTCGAAGGTCACCATAACCTTGATAACACTGATCCCTCTTCTAGCCTTCTGAATCATATTTGTGACGTGCTTGTTGAATGAGAGACTTCTATCAAAGATTATCCCAAGATATTTAAGGTCCTGTTCTCTTTCAATGAATGAGCCCATGCAACTAATAGCTGGCAGTGTGTCATTAACCAGATTATTATTTATGGACAACCAGACAACCTTTGCTTTCGATGGATTGATCACAGCGTTGTATGCTCTGCAACATATCGACAATTGATCTAGTCCATTTTGTACACTGTCAGCGATATCTCTTCTGTTCCTGCCCATGTTGTATAGTAGGATATCGTCAGCGTATGTTAGAACTCTACAATTGCTGGGTGTTTGCAATTGAGCAATTCTCAATGTATATACATTAAACAGTACTGAGGACAGAGGAGATCCTTGTGGCAGACCAGGTTGCAACATACGGCTGTGAAACATGGACCCTCAGTAAAACAGCGGCAAAGAAGATCAACGCCTTAGAGCTGAAATGCTACAGAAAGATTCAGAAACTCAGATATTATAAACACATTGAAGATTCCAGAGTGATGGTTACTAAACACAATAACAAAAAGAAAACTACGCCTGTTTGGTCATATAAAGAGACATAACTGTTAAGTAGACAAATAATGGAGGGAATAGTACCTGGGAAGAGGAGAAAGAGCAGACCAAGAAGCCTATGGACTGACGACATTAAAGATAACATGAATACATCGCTAGAAAATGCAAGCCACATCGCCCAAGACAGAGAGAGGCTCAGAGAGTTCATTGGGAAGACAACGTTCTGGAAGGAATACGTCACATGACCCATGGGCCTACTGCGAAGCTCTTCGTCCGAAATAGACGTAATCTATCCACAGCTTTAAGTGATATGCGCAATGACGAAAAGTAAAACAAACACATGCCTCGCCTGACAATGGATTGGAAGGCCGTCACAACGACGAGATGAGTGTGTGAGAATTTGCAAAAATCGAATCTCAGACCCTCCGACGTGTTTGACAAAGCAGCAACTCTTCTAAGAAGGTAAATTAACCCTGTATTAACACTGTGTTAAATATTATATATTATCATATATAATAAATAAGCATAATTACTCTTCCATGTGAACGTGAAAATCAATAGAACCGTGCTTCTTGTTTTATTATGCTGTTAATGTGTTCTTGATAAAGGTCATTTGGTAGAAACATCGATTTGTGTGTGTTATTCTTTGTGTTGTCTGTGATTTTAGTAGCAAATGGTAATACCGTGTTTCAAGTTTCGCCTGTTGGTGGGGGGGGGGGGGGTTCCAAATATTTCTTTCATACCCCGAAGACATCAAATCTCAGCGGTGCAAAATACCTTAAGAATAAACTTATTATTTTATGGGGTTTATATCACGAGACGAATTTTGTATTTTATAAATAACCAAACTGCGATAGGATTAATGAGGTAATAATGCTACTTAATGAACTATCAAATATTTTTTTTAAAATAACAATTTAAAAAAGGATACTGACTATTTCCACTTACCATCCAACTGGGACCTTTTTCATGAAACATACACCAAACAAAAAGCACAAAGAATTATCACTATGATCTCATCGGGATGTTTTCTCATCAAAAACACTCCACTCAATAACGCGACATGCATGTTCAGTAGATAATAATTTATGTGCGAAGAAAAAATGTGCACATTATTGTCAGAAATAGCAATGGATCAAGAAAAAAAAGAAGCCAAATGTGAAGAAATAATAGTTTATTTTTATTGTTATTTCATTTTTTCACTTGGACAAGTGTGTTGTTGTGTAGTCATTTTACTCGTCTTTTTAAATGTTATGTACGTTTCTTGATAAAGACCTTTTGATTGGAAACGTCGATTATACTCCACGTGTATTGTTATTTGTAGTAATATATGTCATGTGTTTTGTTGTCATTTTACGTAAGCATTCGACAGTGATAATATAGTGTGTCAGTCGCTGTCCAATAAAAATTCATTACCTGTTTTCCACATATTATAAAGAATATAATAGCGGGTCCGCGTGCACTTTTTTCGCATACGTCCCGGGTTTCGGATTCATTCCCTAGTTGAGGCGGAAATGTTTTTCAGATCGCAACGGCTTACGGGTCGACCCAGCCCTAATGGGTACCGGATTAATCCGGGACTGCGATGGAAACATCTTACACCCCTACGACATTAATACATGCTATGGGTAACTTTACTTTTTACTATTATGAAGATAGAAATAAGTGATAAATTAGATAAAGTGGCATGCGCTTAACGAAAAAGATGAAAAACGCGAACATAGACCACACGTACAAACTACGTAGTGTGTATGTGGAGATAAAAATGCACGAGGACTACAAAAAATAGTAATGGGAAAATCCGGAATGTGGGGAATGATCCCCCCGATCAGTAGTTGAAAGTATTAGGAATGGAAGCCGGTTTTTTTTTTTTAAAAACAATGAAAAAAATGCAATATATATATGACACACTATATTATCACTGCCGAATGCTTACGTAAAATGACAACAAAACACATGACATATATTACTACAAATAACAATACACGTGGAGTATAATCGACGTTTCCAATCAAAAGGCCTTTATCAAGAAACGCACATAACATTTAAAAAGACGACGAGTAAAATGACTACACAACAACACACTTGTCCAAGTGAAAAAATGAAATAACAATAAAAATAAACTATTATTTCTTCACATTTGGCTTCTTTTTTTTCTTGATCCATTGCTATTTCTAACAATAATGTGCACATTTTTTCTTCGCATATAAATTATTATCTACTGAACATGCATGTCGCGTTATTGAGTGGAGTGTTTTTGATGAGAAAACATCCCGATGAGATCATAGTGATAATTCTTTGTGCTTTTTGTTTGGTGTATGTTTCATGAAAAAGGTCCCAGTTGGATGGTAACGTGGAAATAGTCAGTATCCTATTTTTAATTGTTATTTAAAAAACATATTATATAGTTCATTAAGTAGCATTATTACCTCATTAATCCTATCGCAGTTTGGTTATTTATAAAATACAAAATTCGTCTCGTGATATAAACCCCATATAATAATAAGTTTCTTCTTAAGGCATTGTGCACCGCTGAGATTTGACGACTTCGGGGTATGAAAGAAATATTTGGAACCCCCCCCCCCCCCCCTCACCAACAGGCGAAACTTGAAACACGGTATTACCATTTGCTACTAAAATCACAGACATTGCAAAGAATGACACACACAAATCGATGTTTCTACCAATTGGCCTTTATCAAGAACACATTAACAGCATAATAAAACTAGTAAGCACGGTTCTATTGATGTTCACGTACACATTTTAGAGTAGTTATGCTTATATATACTATATATGATAATATATAATATTTAATTCTACCATGTGAACATCAAAAGTGTCGTTCTTACTCGTCGTATTATGTTGTGAAATGTGTTACTGATAAAAACATATTGGTCAAAACGTCGATTTCTGAATGTTATTATGTCTGTTATCCCATATTGCACATGTAAAGTTAGTGCTATTCGCTGGTAATTCCTGGGGATCGAAACAACATATAACCCTCCTCTCCAAACATTTCTTAGTCATCGTATTGCTTTCTGTCTTTGCATCTCAATAATGACCTCTTTCAGTGTCTTTTATTCTGGATTTTCTAATAAGTGTCATATTTTTCTCCATCGCTGTTTATGAGGCTCCTGTATCTTATGTATTTATGTATGTGCAGTTCATTTCCTGATTATCTTATTCGTGGTCCAACACTATTTCAGTTCCTATATTTAAAACAGATTCTGTAGTGTTATGGGTGTTCTAATTGTTTTCCTTCCTGCTTCTTAGTCAGAAAAAGACGTCGACATAACTGGTAAGATTCTTTGTTTTGCAGATACATTAATCTCATTCTTTTTCCAAGTATAGATATTGTGTACATTAAATTATATATTTGCAAAATAAAATATGCACGATCGAAAGTGCATGATTGGAGGATTTAAGGTTAATGAGCGTGAGTCAGTATCGAGAGGTCAATGAGCGTTCGGTTCCAGGCTCAATCCTCGGTTCAGGATTTTTTTCTTTCGAAATTACAATCAAAATCCTTCCTGCACATGTCGCGGTGTCTGCTATAGCAAAGCGGCCTTTATTTCCACAGCCCATATAAAGACTTTCTGCACTCCTGCACAAGAAAACATGCAGTAACGAAAGTTAATTAGCATGATACAGTATCGAGAGGTCAATTCACAGGAGTCAGTATTGAGATTGCTTGAATGGGAAGTAAGGATCAATGTAGCAAGGAGAGAGACCTCACTAAAATTTCAACCCAAAAAAAATTCAACCACAATAGAACCGGCACCATCATCCGCTACACCTTGATAAATTTAATGAAACGAAGATCTAAGCAAGTATGGATATGTCCGGTACGCGAAGGCAATAATTAACATACCTAAAACCTAATGTGCAATATATCCACAAGAAATTGTATCACTGAACACAATACAATATCGATGAACATATGAATCGAAAGAAAGCAAACATTACTACAATGTGCATACATACGACATATGGTATCACATCTGAAATAATGAATAGCCAGCTAACCTGCAGTATACGGACCAGTTTCGCCATGAATGTCGAACCTGGAGGGACAAATATTTTGGACAATATTAAAAGCATATCAGTCAGTTACACTACATGCAGGTAACGTTGATGAGTAAAAATGATCAAAACTAGTAATTTATGGTTACAATAATATCCTTACATTTGTTGTAGTTGCTTCGGACAAATAAACTCTTTTGCTCAGTATTTTATTTGGTATATTTAGGAAAATTTCACCAACAGCCAAGAAACTTATGTTGAACTTGTTATAAATTATGTAGGTTAAAAGACATATTATAGTAATTAAATATAAGCTGTACAGATGCAATCTTCGCCCTCAAAAAACTTTCAGAAAGAGTGACAGAACATGACCAAGACTTATATTTGACTTTTATTGACCAAGAAAAAAGATTTTGACATAGTACAACTATGGATAACATTACAGACATATGGAGTTCCACAACACCTGATAAGCCTATGTCAGAGCATATACGCCAATAGTCAATGCGCAGTAAGAACTGACGTAGACACATACGATTATTTTCAAATCCACTCGGGAGAAAGACATAGATGTGTACTATCCCCCTATTGTTTATACATAAATCAAATCTGCAAAGTAGCAAAGACAACGGAAAAAAAATTCGAAGGATAACTTAAACAAATGGCTATTTGCAGACGACCAAGTACTAGTAGCATCATCAGATTAGCAACTACAAAGACAAATAGACAGGTTACATCAAACATGTCAAACCTTTAACATGAAGAAACCTCTATCATAGAAAGACCAAAGTAATGAAAATTGGAAGAACAGAAAGAAAGAAACACCAGTATATATATTGGAAACAACAGACTTAAACAAGTGACAGAATTCACACATCTAGGAAACAATTTAACAACAGATGGCAAGAGCAGTAAAGAAATACACAATAGATGTAGTAAAACATACCAAGCCCTATGGCAAATGATACCAATCTTCAAAAACAAAAATGCAGATACACCAAAATAAAACTATTCAAAATGATTATTATGCCAACGTTGTGCTACCAATGCCAAACATGAACAATAACAGCACAAGACAAACGTAAACTTGTGACAGCTGAAATGGCATTATTATGCAGAATCCGGTGAATATGGCTAAGAGACAGTGAAAAATGAGGACATTAGACAAAGAACCGGCACCGGTCCAATCTTGGAGTATATTAAGAGCCAACATATCAAATGGTTTGCGCACATCAGCAGATTACCACCAGACAGCATACCACAGCAAGCTATGCTGCACACATACAATGAAGGCAGACCTAGAAGCCGACCTTGACAACGATGGACCACCGAAATAAAAGAGGCAACAAATTCCACAATATACTCAGGATACACGAGGGCAATCTGCAGAGAAATCTACCCCTGACGCTGAAAGGCATTAAAGGGTCTAGCGAATAGATAGGGACTTGAGAACAGTCTTCTACATTCGATATAAAATTCCTGTCGGTTAGTGAGATGTAAACCAAAGAATTGAATGTGGTGTATCACAGTTTGCAGCTTGATTGTAGTTGGTTGGTTGGTGATCTATCGGTCCATGGGCTCATGCAATTTGACCCAATGCCATTGTGTGAATGCATGTGTTTGTGAGCAGTTGTCTTGTTCCATATAAGGTGTTCCATTTATCCGGCCCTGGAGGGATAAGCATTTTCCTTACATCATCCAGTGCTGGACAGCTTGATTGAGATGTATGCTACTTTTCAACCATCGAAATCAGACGCATTTTGTGTCCTTGACCTTTAGAATGGTAGCAAACTCCACAATTAAATCTTTCCATAGTCGTCTCTTTTCGTACACATACGAGATGAAAGTGGGTCTATTAATTGCTTTCTGTGTGAGCCCCGACAGCACACAGACTAACATACATGGCAACAACAGATTTCAGAAAAGAAAGATCGAAGTTGACAGAAAGAGAAAATACTATCATGGTGAGATGATGTACCGTTTGACAAGTACGGTATATGTGCGGTATATAAAATGATTGAATTTTTATATATTTGCGGTTTATACGGCACATTATGTCAGATGTTTAAATTCTGATAGCCAATAAGCAAAGTTTTGGGGATGAGATGGGCGACACAGAATAAAATTCTAGTATCTACAGCATCACTGTCGAGTTGAAGCCTGATAAGAACCTATAAATGAACGCCTTCGAGAGTGTTGAGGAGTCGATTACAAAACATCATCTAGAATAGATTAATATGGATATTATACACTATTACACCAAGTCAAAGCTGCTCTCGGTGATTTGTAAGAATGTTATAGAACAAAAATAATAGAAACTCTGAATCTTGACTCTGAGAAGAGTACAAGCTCATAATCCCATCTGAGATCGCACGCGAAGTCTCAAATTACACGAATATTAGGGTTACCATACGTCCTGTTTTTCTTGGATAAATCCTCTTTTTTACACCTTAAATTGGTCTTTAAACTGGACAGAATCATAAACGAAAACATCAGAAGACCAACAAACACAATGCCAATCCTGGATTACACCAGACGACAACAGATGAAGTGGTTCTCACACGCTTCCAGACTACAATCAGACAGTGCCCCTCAAAAAATATTACTATACAGATACGATGTTTACAACTCCAGGAGCAGGCCTTGCAAACGTTGAATTACAGAAATAGAGTCAACGAACATAAATATATATGCACACAAAAAAGCCATCTCCAAAGAACTCTTCTACCACTGACGATGCAAGACATAAAATGTTATTGTTTGTTTGAGAACCCAAGGAATTGTTAGCGATTGAGAACCTCAGGAATTGTGAGCGATTAGCTCTTACTGCCTATGAGAAGTGGGTTGTTTTTTTTTTCTTTCTTTCATAACCAGGAGACTTTAGCTTTCGGCTTAGTGCAATTCCTATTGAAGGAGCCTTCTACTCAGAGGGAGTCTATAATTGTGCTACAATGCTTCCATAAGAGAGCCATAATATAACGGCATGTCATCTACTTAGGTTTTCTATTGCACGGGTGGTTTGTCTAGTGGGTCATTGGTGAGACCCACAGACGCAACGGCATGCGTAAAAAGGGGTATAAAGTGAAAAGGAAAAAGAAAGCATACTGGTCTTTTTGGTCCAGTCGAATATTTTTAATAATATGCACAAATATCCGGGTTTTACTTCCCGCTCTTTTTTTCGAATTTGTTATTAATATTCTAAGAAAGGATGGATATAAAAAGGTTCAACTAAAAGGAAATCAAAATTATTTTTAGCAATATTTTAAATTGTATGCTTGTCGTCTTGTTCTAACAATGAAATAATTCTTATGTTTTAATTGGACGACCCGGATCTCCGATAAATCAGGCAGGGATAGTAACCCATTTTATGTCATTGTGCACGGCCAATCCGACTATTGCTGTGATTTTCATTGCTGGCGAAACAAAGTAAAAATAAATGACTAATAAAAATCATGGTATTAGTCAGTGGCCTAGTGTAGCGGCACAATACACAAGCCTGTTAATCAGAGGTCCAGGATGACTCGTGTTGAGGCACCAAATTGTAGTACTGCAAAATCTTTCCTCAAATGCTTGAGTAAGATGGAAGTTCCAATTGATTCTGATAAGTGTGTTGATTACATTAGATATTTAAAATATATTGGTTGAAAAATATACAAATCAAGAAGAATATATTGAATTGTTGTCACACCATAAATGGAAACAATATTTTGAAAGATCTAAAAGTATGGACTTGATTCAGAATTGTTCCAAAATTAATCAATTCCTGTTTTTTAATCTCCCACCACAATGAAAATGTGATTTGACTTTTCCCCTTTATGCTCGCTCAATTGACACCAGAGAAACAACTTATATGTCAGATATCGTTTATATGTGTAATATTTCTTCAGTGACATGTTAAAATTTTCAGTTACTTACAACAGAGTAGAAATATTGCTAAAACAACTCATTATCAGACAAGTATAAGAATAGGGTCAAGTAAGAATGTAAATAATCATAACTTTAAAAAAAATTCTGTAGATGTGCAATAATTGTGGATTTGTGTTTATAAGTTGATGAAATTAAAAACATTAAAAGCAAAATATTTGTTATGATCTTTTAAAACTTTTGGCATTAATTTATTAGAAATGTATGTATTTTCATGTGAAAATTGTAAGATTTCAGTTATTTCCTGTTTGGACGTGTATAATATCTTCTTATTCCCCAGCGTTCATTCTCAAACTCCCGCTCCATCTTCCTTGTAGCAAAAGACAATGATCCTCTGTTAGATTTCTAGCAGAATGTAAATGTGCTTTGTCGCGTTTTTATTTTCGTCAACGGCCGACACATCCGTCTTCGACAGTGTGTTTAATATAAACGCTATTTTTTTACATATACAAATGCGTCCTCTTTTTATCATACTTTTTTCTGCCAAAATTGCCGTTTTGTCCTCTCTTTACAAGATGGAAACATGGTAATCCTAACCAACATGGTATAGCATACGAATAGGAATAGAATCACAGCGTATGGGATTTAATTCATGTTATAAAAATATTACCCTGTATAAAGTAGTGCTGTGTCATATTTGAGAGTATCGTAAGAGTTCTGTCCGTTTAGCCAGTTTTCAAACAACACAAGGCTTCTATATGCTGAAATAGCGTTGCCGTTCTGTATATCGCTGGCAGGAAATATATTAGAGTCCTGTCGATAAATGTACAAATTAACTAAATGATTACACTGGTCAACATCAAATTTGCTGTCTATGGTATTTTGTGTTTTTTTACAGATTCAGGATAATTTTATTGTTTGAATCCAAAAATCCCATTGGTTTTGCTCATTCAGGTCAGGATTTTTATCTAGTACATCGTGATGTTTTTTTATAGGTTGGTCATGTTCTATGTCAAATCAATCAGTAAAACGACAATTGATTTCCACACATTTGATCAAAAGTTTGGTTTTTTTCCTATTTAAAAGGACAAATGATATAGATAGTATTTTATTGTCACATGTATGGATATTTTCACGCCATATGTTGCAAAATTTCTATATCTTGGAATATACAAATTATGAATATTTCACATCTTTAAACTTACTAGTATTGCTAAAAAAAATTAATATTTTAAAAGGTTTCAAGTGCTTCAAATGGCTTCAACTAGAAGATCTTGCAGAAATAAGCCTAACATCTGCTACATCTGACAGTACACGCATCACTTTTTATCGCAACAGTCATAGAGGGTTCCTCCATTTTTTCTTTGAAGAGAAGGACTTGGTGTACTGTAAAGATATTGTTCAACTTCTGCAGAAGCTTGGAATGCAACATTATGAGCACAGAGATTGGAGACTGTTCATTGACAGCTGCAAGAGATCACTAAAATGTGTTCAGTTTCACAATGGCAATCAGTTTTCTTCTGTACCCCTTGCTCACGCGACTACACTGAAGGAGAAACATGAAGCGGTGAAATATGTGCTGGATAAAGTTTCTTATTATCAGCACGAGTGGTATATTTGTGCTGAATTGAGGATGGTGAATTTCCGACTGGGACAACAGTCTGGCTTTACAAATTACCCCTGCTTTCTGTACAAGTAGGATAGTAGGGACAGGTGTCCACACTATACCAAGGACTGGCCAGCACGAGAAAAATTGGTGCCGGGTAGTTCAAAGAACATCGTCAACAATCCTCTGGTAGACAGAAACAAGATACTATTGCCACCGCTGTATATCAAGCTTGGCTTGATTAAACAATTCACCAAAGCCATTGACAAGGATGGTGGCTGATTCATTTACTTGCGCCGGGCTTTTCCAGGATTAACCATAGAGAAGTTGAAAGGTAGCATTTGTGATGGTCCTCAAGCTCGTCAGCTCATCAGAGATCCTGAGTTTGAAAAATCAATGTTAAAATTGGAATTGGTAGCATTGAAGGCCTTTGTTCTGGTTGTGTATACTTTTTGGGGCAACAACAAAGCCAGTAACTATGAAGAAGTTGTCAACAATATGCTGATGCTTAGAAAAACTTTGGATGCAACATTGAGCATAAAAGTCATTATTTATTCTCGCATATCGATCGGTTTCCCGAGAATGTTGGACCAATGAGTGACAAGCAGCGAGAGAGGTTCCATCAGGACATAAAAGAGATGGAGACCAGGTATCAAGGACATTCGGATGGAGTAATGATGGCTGATTACTGCTGTACTCTGAAGAGAGACATCTGCTGCTGAGCACTCGAGAAAGTCGAAGAAATTGAAGTCGAAGAAATTGAAATTGAATTCATGTCTTGAATTTTTCTTAGTGATTACATAATTTTAATGTCTTTACCTTTTTCAATGTCTTCTCTTCATTTATATAATTCCATGTTTGTAACATTTAATAAATACATTCTGTTAAATACATTTTATGTGAGAAATGTAACACATAAATCAAGTACTAATATCACCAAAATGTAGTTATGAATAGAATGCTATAGTCGGAGAATATAATTTTTTTAAATCAATTTAGAAAAAAAAATGACCTGATTGAGAAAAATGGATGTCATTTTTTGTTTCAGTGGCACAAAATGCTCCTAATTCAGTTAAAACGTTATAGACAACTTTCAACATCATTTTTTTGTAAACCAGTGTTAGACATACACACATACAAACACGTATATGGCTATAGAAGCTCAAGCTCGGTTACAGACAAACGTGTTTCTCTTGCTGGCAGCGGAGACAGACACTCATAAGCTGACATAGAAATACAGATCAACGTACAGGCAAACAAACGCTATTACTTAGTTTTTTTTGCGGGTAGTATCAATATTCAATATTAATTCGTCCGTTTATTGTAGTTGTTATTCCATCACAAGTGAGTATCCCCATTTGTTACATCCACTTTTGAAAATTCAATTAGAGTTCTGTCCTTGATTATGAGTGCGTAGATGGCTAATGAGCCCTATTCGGGCTCTAAATTTCCGTGGACAGTGCGGGCATGGAATGACCACTGTAAACGGATCTTGGTCTATCCGCGACTTTCTAGCTACTCTCCGCTGTTGAGCTGCTGCAATTCTCCTCTTTTCACAAGATTATGCGCTCTTTTTTTATTGTAGACCGCCATGTAGATCTATTTTGTGCACGTTCTTCTCATGTATCTTGGTTTATTTAAAAAACTTTCAGTGAGGTCTTTAACGAGTCCTTGTAACGCTTCTTTTGGCAACCTTGAGATCGTGTACCCTTCTCCAGCTCAACATAGAGAAGTATCTTTGGCAGACGATGGTCTGGCATACACAACAAATGACATGCCCAACAAAATCTATGTCTGCATCATAATAGTGTCAATGCTGGGGATACCTGGTACCTGGAATCTTGTCTTGCCATCTGGTGTTCATAACTTTTCTGAGACAAGTTGTGTGAAAATGATTGAGTTTTATCACATGACGTCTATACACAATCCATGTTTCACTAGCTATTTACAGCACTGGAAGTACCTCTGCTCTGTAAACTTCCAGCTTAGTCTGTAGGTTAATGCCATTTCTACGCCAAACATTTGCCGACATTGTTGCTTGCCTTGGCGATCCTTGTACACTTCATCACCAACGTTGGCATTTTATGATAACGTACTACCTAGGTATGTGAATCTATTCACAACTTTCGGTGCTACGCCATTTACCTTTTTGCAGGGCTTAACATAGCTTTTGCCAAGTGCTGGTTGTAACATGACTTCTGTTTTCTCTGTGTTAATAGTAAGCCCAAAGTTGGTACAGGCTGTGGAAAATATGTTTATAATACATTGAAGATCAGCATCAGAGTTGGCATTTAGGGCACAGTCCTCAGCAAATAGAAGATCCCTGAATGTGTACCCTGATTGTAGGTACTTAGAAAGAGCGGAGGTGGGAAGGATAGCAAACTTTGCCCTCCCATGCATATCATAAGGAGACACTAAAGAGGTTTAGGAGTAGAGTATCATGCTCAATCTCATACATGGACAAAGTGACTTATAAAAGCCATGCTAAAGTCAGATGTTTCGTTCAGTCATGTTTCGGGTGTTAGTCAAGTTTTAAAATATAACATCATTAATTCCATTCTCCAGACTATGTTCTGCTAGGGAAAAGAAGTTTGAGAAAGAACGTAGAAGAAGAAAGAGTGATTTGATCTCTTTCAGAAAGAATAATTAAGGGAACATTCCTGATGCTTACGAATATGTACACCAACAACTTCCTCTGAGGCTTTGTAAAAGGTATCACTAAAACTTTACCAGTCTCTCTATATATCTGAATTGACTTCTGTTGAAGTAACCAGTTACTATTTTGTGAGTACTGGTCAACTGGAAAATTAGATACATCTTTGCGTTTTGCTTTTATGTGGCCTGTGGTGCTGAAATGTTATCTTGGAGAGTAGCA
Source organism: Meghimatium bilineatum (assembly GCA_034231615.1). Classification (NCBI taxonomy): domain Eukaryota; kingdom Metazoa; phylum Mollusca; class Gastropoda; order Stylommatophora; family Philomycidae; genus Meghimatium; species Meghimatium bilineatum. The sequence goes on along the minus strand of CM067305.1, from coordinate 46,322,059 downwards.
GTTTATGATGTGTCCAGTAGTCGGAACCCCACATTGATTTTATCTATTGTCTATCCCCAGGTGGTTTGTGATCCACTCTTGCCGTTAAGCGTAGGGGTGATTGGAGCTAGAGATTGTATTGATTTTGTGATCCTCACAAAATCTTCATACCAATATTATTATCAATGTCAGAAATGAATATTAACAAAAGAACAGGAGAGAAAGCTTACTGCGAGTAAAATGAGATGTCTAAGAAAAGCAGCAAACAGAACAAGAAGAGATCATGTGAGAAATGAAGAGATTACAAAAACTGTTGGAGCAAGTCTGTAGTCACATATATTGAAAAACAGAGACTGAAATAGTTCGGTCACTTAATGAGGATGATCCTATATTTGTCAGCAGCAAGAGCACACACAATGAGAACAGAAACATTAAGAAGCAGAGGAAGACCAAGAAGGAAGTGGATTGATGGAGTTACCACAGTTCTGAAATTCACAATAGTACTGCATATCAAACGGCCAAACGTGCCATAACCCAAAATCGATCATCATTCAATCCTGCGACGCTTAACAGCAAAAGCAGAGGAAGACAATAGATAGAAAAACTTGAGAACTATACTCTGTTCACACTAAGAATGACGTGGGTCAGTGCTTCTGATTGGATCGTTTTTAATGTATTTAAAAATGTTGTTTAAATATTGTTTTTAATTGCTTTTATAATCAACATTATAAGAAAAAGGCATTTTTTTTTGGCCACTTCATGAGACGGGCAAGGTTAGAGAACATAGTCACAACAGGCAAAATAGAAGGCAACAGAGACAAATGGCGGCAACATGAGAAAATATTAGACAGTTTGACAACCTGGCACGCAGGGAAACACCAACTATCTTGATACATAATACTGGAGACAGAGAGCTGTGGAGAGCCATGACCGCCTACGCCAGCAGACATTGCACCTGATGATGATGAATTGCTTTTAAATATTCAAAAATATTTTCGTGCTGTCGCGGAGTAACGTGGGGGTGTGTCTGGATCCACTTCATTCTTAAAGTGAGCAGAGTATATAAAAGTGCATATCACAAGCACTCCATTCATTGGCAGGAACGTTTGATTAAGTGTATATAATAATAAGGGAACTTCTCAGAAAGAGATAGAAGCAACCAGGTTGAAAGTCTACTTTCCACCCACTACTTGGGGAGGGTTGGGCGCAAAAATAAATAATTATATCGTTACGTATTGTAAATATTTGTAACAGCCCTCGGAAATATAAATAATGAAACAAATATATAAATTGTTACGATAGGCTTATACATATTTGCTAATATTTTTTGCTGAAATTAGACATCTGGTAATTGCCACATTATAGCCATCTATTCAGATACGCCCCGACACGCGAAAATTCCCGCTTGTTTTGGTTTTTACACTTACCAGAAACGTCACGTGTCTAACTCTAATTTCAATGTTGAGACCTTTAGTGCTCATGCTGGAGAAAATGTTGTTCGCCTAAAACAGAAAACAAATATTAAACAACAAACCAAATGTAACATAAATAAGTGTCTATATACGTTTGTAATGATAACATTGCAAATTGACTGTATATGGAATGTCCATAAATTACGTAAACACATTTTTTGAAAACTTTTTACATGTCCTACGTTTTTGTCAAGAATATATGGATTCGTTTTATATGCAAACAATATTGTTACGTCGAATTTGGTCGACCTTCATCACCTTCTTGTTAAAAACTGTCAAACTTTTTTCATACCCCCCTTCCTGCCCCAATGTGGTGACGTAAAATGGGCAGCCACATAGTGGTTACTTACATCGTCCTTGCCAACTATAAGCTTAGTTCACGATAGCCTATTCTACTGAAATATGAACGGTGAACCAATTACACTCAGCGTCATTCATATTTGTTGTTCAGCCTTTTCGATGACTGGCGACACAAGTATACTCAAATTGACCAATAAAAAATCTCGGATCAATAGCGTGAGGCTATGTCTGACTAGTGTGTAGAACCAATTTTATTCGAAAGACTAGGTTCAGTGCTAGTCATAACTCAACGACAATAATTCATTCTTCATTATCAACAAAAACTCCTGTTGGCAATGAAGAAGTAGCGAACAAGAAAACATTCAAATTACGTAAGTTACATTCACAAATCGGTACACAAGGGATCATGGAATTGCGACATTGATTACCAACATGGATTATTGTTTAAATCTAAGGAACGTAGTCATTACAATCATCTTTATTCGGGTTGAAATCGTATGGACATCTTCGAATACGACGAAAGATCAACTCACATTGTCCTGTCCATTTAACCATAGAATGCGTGGGGATAATAGTATGTCCCTTCCTCAGTTCTCTGAGTGACAATTATTCATAAAATAAGAAAATCTTCTTCTATACTTTTCTCACAATGACGATACCCCTAAGTGAGATCTCATTCCATATTGCTCTGTCTAGTTTAGTGATTAAAGTTCCAATCGAGTCCGTACAAGAGGAAATGGAGTTTGTGACGCACAAACCCGTTCACTTTAAGAAAACTTTACAAGAAAGTATAGTACTAAGAATAATGTAGATTGTAAACGCACACGCTCTTCCACATCTCCCAAAAGGATAATGAAAACACAAATGAAGTGATTAGCTTTCTAAATGAGCCAGTCATTTTAGTAATATAATATAATGAATGTAGCGCGCTGCGATGACGGTAAGGGTAAGGGTAAGGGTTAGGGTAAGGGTAAGGGTAAGGGTAAGGGTAAGGGTAAGGGTAAGGGTTAGGGTAAGGGTTAGGGTTAGGGTAAGGGTAAGGGTAAGGGTTAGGGTTAGGGTAAGGGTAAGGGTAAGGGTAAGGGTTAGGGTTAGGGTTAGGGTTAGGGTTAGGGTTAGGGTTAGGGTTAGGGTTAGGGTTAGGGTTAGGGTTAGGGTTAGGGTTAGGGTTAGGGTTAGGGTTAGGGTTAGGGTTAGGGTTAGGGTTAGGGTTAGGGTTAGGGTTAGGGTTAGGGTTAGGGTTAGGGTTAGGGTTAGGGTTAGGGTTAGGGTTAGGGTTAGGGTTAGGGTTAGGGTTAGGGTTAGGGTTAGGGTTAGGGTTAGGGTTAGGGTTAGGGTTAGGGTTAGGGTTAGGGTTAGGGTTAGGGTTAGGGTTAGGGTTAGGGTTAGGGTTAGGGTTAGGGTTAGGGTTAGGGTTAGGGTTAGGGTTAGGGTTAGGGTTAGGGTTAGGGTTAGGGTTAGGGTTAGGGTTAGGGTTAGGGTTAGGGTTAGGGTTAGGGTTAGGGTTAGGGTTAGGGTTAGGGTTAGGGTTAGGGTTAGGGTTAGGGTTAGGGTTAGGGTTAGGGTTAGGGTTAGGGTTAGGGTTAGGGTTAGGGTTAGGGTTAGGGTTAGGGTTAGGGTTAGGGTTAGGGTTAGGGTTAGGGTTAGGGTTAGGGTTAGGGTTAGGGTTAGGGTTAGGGTTAGGGTTAGGGTTAGGGTTAGGGTTAGGGTTAGGGTTAGGGTTAGGGTTAGGGTTAGGGTTAGGGTTAGGGTTAGGGTTAGGGTTAGGGTTAGGGTTAGGGTTAGGGTTAGGGTTAGGGTTAGGGTTAGGGTTAGGGTTAGGGTTAGGGTTAGGGTTAGGGTTAGGGTTAGGGTTAGGGTTAGGGTTAGGGTTAGGGTTAGGGTTAGGGTTAGGGTTAGGGTTAGGGTTAGGGTTAGGGTTAGGGTTAGGGTTAGGGTTAGGGTTAGGGTTAGGGTTAGGGTTAGGGTTAGGGTTAGGGTTAGGGTTAGGGTTAGGGTTAGGGTTAGGGTTAGGGTTAGGGTTAGGGTTAGGGTTAGGGTTAGGGTTAGGGTTAGGGTTAGGGTTAGGGTTAGGGTTAGGGTTAGGGTTAGGGTTAGGGTTAGGGTTAGGGTTAGGGTTAGGGTTAGGGTTAGGGTTAGGGTTAGGGTTAGGGTTAGGGTTAGGGTTAGGGTTAGGGTTAGGGTTAGGGTTAGGGTTAGGGTTAGGGTTAGGGTTAGGGTTAGGGTTAGGGTTAGGGTTAGGGTTAGGGTTAGGGTTAGGGTTAGGGTTAGGGTTAGGGTTAGGGTTAGGGTTAGGGTTAGGGTTAGGGTTAGGGTTAGGGTTAGGGTTAGGGTTAGGGTTAGGGTTAGGGTTAGGGTTAGGGTTAGGGTTAGGGTTAGGTTAGGGTTAGGGTTAGGGTTAGGGTTAGGGTTAGGGTTAGGGTTAGGGTTAGGGTTAGGGTTAGGGTTAGGGTTAGGGTTAGGGTTAGGGTTAGGGTTAGGGTTAGGGTTAGGGTTAGGGTTAGGGTTAGGGTTAGGGTTAGGGTTAGGGTTAGGGTTAGGGTTAGGGTTAGGGTTAGGGTTAGGGTTAGGGTTAGGGTTAGGGTTAGGGTTAGGGTTAGGGTTAGGGTTAGGGTTAGGGTTAGGGTTAGGGTTAGGGTTAGGGTTAGGGTTAGGGTTAGGGTTAGGGTTAGGGTTAGGGTTAGGGTTAGGGTTAGGGTTAGGGTTAGGGTTAGGGTTAGGGTTAGGGTTAGGGTTAGGGTTAGGGTTAGGGTTAGGGTTAGGGTTAGGGTTAGGGTTAGGGTTAGGGTTAGGGTTAGGGTTAGGGTTAGGGTTAGGGTTAGGGTTAGGGTTAGGGTTAGGGTTAGGGTTAGGGTTAGGGTTAGGGTTAGGGTTAGGGTTAGGGTTAGGGTTAGGGTTAGGGTTAGGGTTAGGGTTAGGGTTAGGGTTAGGGTTAGGGTTAGGGTTAGGGTTAGGGTTAGGGTTAGGGTTAGGGTTAGGGTTAGGGTTAGGGTTAGGGTTAGGGTTAGGGTTAGGGTTAGGGTTAGGGTTAGGGTTAGGGTTAGGGTTAGGGTTAGGGTTAGGGTTAGGGTTAGGGTTAGGGTTAGGGTTAGGGTTAGGGTTAGGGTTAGGGTTAGGGTTAGGGTTAGGGTTAGGGTTAGGGTTAGGGTTAGGGTTAGGGTTAGGGTTAGGGTTAGGGTTAGGGTTAGGGTTAGGGTTAGGGTTAGGGTTAGGGTTAGGGTTAGGGTTAGGGTTAGGGTTAGGGTTAGGGTTAGGGTTAGGGTTAGGGTTAGGGTTAGGGTTAGGGTTAGGTTGGGTTAGGGTTAGGGTTAGGGTTAGGGTTAGGGTTAGGGTTAGGGTTAGGGTTAGGGTTAGGGTTAGGGTTAGGGTTAGGGTTAGGGTTAGGGTTAGGGTTAGGGTTAGGGTTAGGGTTAGGGTTAGGGTTAGGGTTAGGGTTAGGGTTAGGGTTAGGGTTAGGGTTAGGGTTAGGGTTAGGGTTAGGGTTAGGGTTAGGGTTAGGGTTAGGGTTAGGGTTAGGGTTAGGGTTAGGGTTAGGGTTAGGGTTAGGGTTAGGGTTAGGGTTAGGGTTAGGGTTAGGGTTAGGGGTTAGGGTTAGGGTTAGGGTTAGGGTTAGGGTTAGGGTTAGGGTTAGGGTTAGGGTTAGGGTTAGGGTTAGGGTTAGGGTTAGGGTTAGGGTTAGGGTTAGGGTTAGGGTTAGGGTTAGGGTTAGGGTTAGGGTTAGGGTTAGGGTTAGGGTTAGGGTTAGGGTTAGGGTTAGGGTTAGGGTTAGGGTTAGGGTTAGGGTTAGGGTTAGGGTTAGGGTTAGGGTTAGGGTTAGGGTTAGGGTTAGGGTTAGGGTTAGGGTTAGGGTTAGGGTTAGGGTTAGGGTTAGGGTTAGGGTTAGGGTTAGGGTTAGGGT
>CM067305.1:46308910-46311410 GCA_034231615.1 Meghimatium bilineatum | reverse complement strand
TAGGGTTAGGGTTAGGGTTAGGGTTAGGGTTAGGGTTAGGGTTAGGGTTAGGGTTAGGGTTAGGGTTGGTTAGGGTTAGGGTTAGGGTTAGGGTTAGGGTTAGGGTTAGGGTTAGGGTTAGGGTTAGGTTAGGGTTAGGGTTAGGGTTAGGGTTAGGGTTAGGGTTAGGGTTAGGGTTAGGGTTAGGGTTAGGGTTAGGGTTAGGGTTAGGGTTAGGGTAGGTTAGGGTTAGGGTTAGGGTTAGGGTTAGGGTTAGGGTTAGGGTTAGGGTTAGGGTTAGGGTTAGGGTTAGGGTTAGGGTTAGGGTTAGGGTTAGGGTTAGGGTTAGGGTTAGGGTTAGGGTTAGGGTTAGGGTTAGGGTTAGGGTTAGGGTTAGGGTTAGGGTTAGGTTAGGGTTAGGGTTAGGGTTAGGGTTAGGGTTTAGGGTTAGGGTTAGGGTTAGGGTTAGGGTTAGGGTTAGGGTTAGGGTTAGGGTTAGGGTTAGGGTTAGGGTTAGGGTTAGGGTTAGGGTTAGGGTTAGGGTTAGGGTTAGGGTTAGGGTTAGGGTTAGGGTTAGGGTTAGGGTTAGGGTTAGGGTTAGGGTTAGGGTTAGGGTTAGGGTTAGGGTTAGGGTTAGGGTTAGGGTTAGGGTTAGGTTAGGGTTAGGGTTAGGGTTGGTTAGGGTTAGGGTTAGGGTTAGGGTTAGGGTTAGGGTTAGGTTAGGGTTAGGGTTAGGGTTAGGGTTAGGGTTAGGGTTAGGGTTAGGGTTAGGGTTAGGGTTAGGGTTAGGGTTAGGGTTAGGGTTAGGGTTAGGGTTAGGGTTAGGGTTAGGGTTAGGGTTAGGGTTAGGGTTAGGGTTAGGGTTAGGGTTAGGGTTAGGGTTAGGGTTAGGGTTAGGGTTAGGGTTAGGGTTAGGGTTAGGGTTAGGGTTAGGGTTAGGTTAGGGTTAGGGTTAGGGTTAGGGTTAGGGTTAGGGTTAGGGTTAGGGTTAGGGTTAGGGTTAGGGTTAGGGTTAGGGTTAGGGTTAGGGTTAGGGTTAGGGTTAGGGTTAGGGTTAGGGTTAGGGTTAGGGTTAGGGTTAGGGTTAGGGTTAGGGTTAGGGTTAGGGTTAGGGTTAGGGTTAGGGTTAGGGTTAGGGTTAGGGTTAGGGTTAGGGTTAGGGTTAGGTTGGGTTAGGGTTAGGGTTAGGGTTAGGGTTAGGGTTAGGGTTAGGGTTAGGGTTAGGGTTAGGGTTAGGGTTAGGGTTAGGGTTAGGGTTAGGGTTAGGGTTAGGGTTAGGGTTAGGGTTAGGGTTAGGGTTAGGGTTAGGGTTAGGGTTAGGGTTAGGGTTAGGGTTAGGTTAGGGTTAGGGTTAGGGTTAGGGTTAGGGTTAGGGTTAGGGTTAGGGTTAGGGTTAGGGTTAGGGTTAGGGTTAGGGTTAGGGTTAGGGTTAGGGTTAGGGTTAGGGTTAGGGTTAGGGTTAGGGTTAGGGTTAGGGTTAGGGTTAGGGTTAGGGTTAGGGTTAGGGTTAGGGTTAGGGTTAGGGTTAGGGTTAGGGTTAGGGTTAGGGTTAGGGTTAGGGTTAGGGTTAGGGTTAGGGTTAGGGTTAGGGTTTAGGGTTAGGGTTAGGGTTAGGGTTAGGGTTAGGGTTAGGGTTAGGGTTAGGGTTAGGGTTAGGGTTAGGGTTAGGGTTAGGGTTAGGGTTAGGGTTAGGGTTAGGGTTAGGGTTAGGGTTAGGGTTAGGGTTAGGGTTAGGGTTAGGGTTAGGGTTAGGGTTAGGGTTAGGGTTAGGGTTAGGGTTAGGGTTAGGGTTAGGGTTAGGGTTAGGGTTAGGGTTAGGGTTAGGGTTAGGGTTAGGGTTAGGGTTAGGGTTAGGGTTAGGGTTAGGGTTAGGGGTTAGGGTTAGGGTTAGGGTTAGGGTTAGGTTAGGGTTAGGGTTAGGGTTAGGGTTAGGGTTAGGGTTTGGGTTAGGGTTAGGGTTAGGGTTAGGGTTAGGGTTAGGGTTAGGGTTAGGGTTAGGTTAGGGTTAGGGTTAGGGTTAGGGTTAGGGTTAGGGTTAGGGTTAGGGTTAGGGTTAGGGTTAGGGTTAGGGTTAGGGTTAGGGTTAGGGTTAGGGTTAGGGTTAGGGTTAGGGTTAGGGTTAGGGTTAGGGTTAGGGTTAGGGTTAGGGTTAGGGTTAGGGTTAGGGTTAGGGTTAGGGTTAGGGTTAGGGTTAGGGTTAGGGTTAGGGTTAGGTTAGGGTTAGGGTTAGGGTTAGGGTTAGGGTTAGGGTTAGGGTTAGGGTTAGGGTTAGGGTTAGGGTTAGGGTTAGGGTTAGGGTTAGGTTAGGGTTAGGGTTAGGGTTAGGGTTAGGGTTAGGGTTAGGGTTAGGGTTAGGGTTAGGGTTAGGGTTAGGGTTAGGTTAGGGTTAGGGTTAGGGTTAGGGTTAGGGTTAGGGTTAGGGTTAGGGTTAGGTTAGGGTTAGGGTTAGGGTTAGGGTTAGGGTTAGGGTTAGGGTTAGGGTTAGGGTTAGGGTTTAGGGTTAGGGTTAGGGTTAGGGTTA
>CM067305.1:46181543-46298810 GCA_034231615.1 Meghimatium bilineatum | reverse complement strand
GGGTTAGGGTTAGGGTTAGGGTTAGGGTTAGGGTTAGGGTTAGGGTTAGGGTTTAGGGTTAGGGTTAGGGTTAGGGTTAGGGTTAGGGTTAGGTTAGGGTTAGGGTTAGGGTTAGGGTTAGGGTTAGGGTTAGGGTTAGGGTTAGGGTTAGGGTTAGGGTTAGGTTAGGGTTAGGGTTAGGGTTAGGGTTAGGGTTAGGGTTAGGGTTAGGGTTAGGGTTAGGGTTAGGGTTAGGGTTAGGGTTAGGGTTAGGGTTAGGGTTAGGGTTAGGGTTAGGGTTAGGGTTAGGGTTAGGGTTAGGGTTAGGGTTAGGTTAGGGTTAGGGTTAGGGTTAGGGTTAGGGTTAGGGTTAGGGTTAGGGTTAGGGTTAGGGTTAGGGTTAGGGTTAGGGTTAGGGTTAGGGTTAGGTTAGGGTTAGGGTTAGGGTTAGGGTTAGGGTTAGGGTTAGGGTTAGGTTAGGGTTAGGGTTAGGGTTAGGGTTAGGGTTAGGGTTAGGGTTAGGGTTAGGGTTAGGGTTAGGGTTAGGGTTAGGGTTAGGGTTAGGGTTAGGGTTAGGGTTAGGGTTAGGGTTAGGGTTAGGGTTAGGGTTAGGGTTAGGGTTAGGGTTAGGGTTAGGGTTAGGGTTAGGGTTAGGGTTAGGGTTAGGGTTAGGGTTAGGGTTAGGGTTAGGGTTAGGGTTAGGGTTAGGGTTAGGGTTAGGTTAGGGTTAGGGTTAGGGTTAGGGTTAGGGTTAGGGTTAGGGTTAGGGTTAGGGTTAGGGTTAGGGTTAGGGTTAGGGTTAGGGTTAGGGTTAGGGTTAGGGTTAGGGTTAGGGTTAGGGTTAGGGTTAGGGTTAGGGTTAGGGTTAGGGTTAGGGTTAGGGTTAGGGTTAGGGTTAGGGTTAGGGTTAGGGTTAGGGTTAGGGTTAGGGTTAGGGTTAGGGTTAGGGTTAGGGTTAGGGTTAGGGTTAGGGTTAGGGTTAGGGTTAGGGTTAGGGTTAGGGTTAGGGTTAGGGTTAGGGTTAGGGTTAGGGTTAGGGTTAGGGTTAGGGTTAGGGTTAGGGTTAGGGTTAGGGTTAGGGTTAGGTTAGGGTTAGGGTTAGGGTTAGGGTTAGGGTTAGGGTTAGGGTTAGGGTTAGGGTTAGGGTTAGGGTTAGGGTTAGGGTTAGGGTTAGGGTTAGGGTTAGGGTTAGGGTTAGGGTTAGGGTTAGGGTTAGGGTTAGGGTTAGGGTTAGGGTTAGGGTTAGGGTTAGGGTTAGGGTTAGGGTTAGGGTTAGGGTTAGGGTTAGGGTTAGGGTTAGGGTTAGGGTTAGGGTTAGGGTTAGGGTTAGGTTAGGGTTAGGGTTAGGGTTAGGGTTAGGGTTAGGGTTAGGGTTAGGGTTAGGGTTAGGGTTAGGGTTAGGGTTAGGGTTAGGGTTAGGGTTAGGGTTAGGGTTAGGGTTAGGGTTAGGGTTAGGGTTAGGGTTAGGGTTAGGGTTAGGGTTAGGGTTAGGGTTAGGGTTAGGGTTAGGGTTAGGGTTAGGGTTAGGGTTAGGGTTAGGGTTAGGGTTAGGGTTAGGGTTAGGGTTAGGGTTAGGGTTAGGGTTAGGGTTAGGGTTAGGGTTAGGGTTAGGGTTAGGGTTAGGGTTAGGGTTAGGGTTAGGGTTAGGGTTAGGGTTAGGGTTAGGGTTAGGGTTAGGGTTAGGGTTAGGGTTAGGGTTAGGGTTAGGGTTAGGGTTAGGGTTAGGGTTAGGGTTAGGGTTAGGGTTAGGGTTAGGGTTAGGGTTAGGGTTAGGTTAGGGTTAGGGTTAGGGTTAGGGTTAGGGTTAGGGTTAGGGTTAGGGTTAGGGTTAGGGTTAGGGTTAGGGTTAGGGTTAGGGTTAGGGTTAGGGTTAGGGTTAGGGTTAGGGTTAGGGTTAGGGTTAGGGTTAGGGTTAGGGTTAGGGTTAGGGTTAGGGTTAGGGTTAGGGTTAGGGTTAGGGTTAGGGTTAGGGTTAGGGTTAGGGTTAGGGTTAGGGTTAGGGTTAGGGTTAGGGTTAGGGTTAGGGTTAGGGTTAGGTTAGGGTTAGGGTTAGGGTTAGGGTTAGGGTTAGGGTTAGGGTTAGGTTAGGGTTAGGGTTAGGGTTAGGGTTAGGGTTAGGGTTAGGGTTAGGGTTAGGGTTAGGGTTAGGGTTAGGGTTAGGGTTAGGGTTAGGGTTAGGGTTAGGGTTAGGGTTAGGGTTAGGGTTAGGGTTAGGGTTAGGGTTAGGGTTAGGGTTAGGGTTAGGGTTAGGGTTAGGGTTAGGGTTAGGGTTAGGGTTAGGGTTAGGGTTAGGGTTAGGGTTAGGGTTAGGTTAGGGTTAGGGTTAGGGTTAGGGTTAGGGTTAGGGTTAGGGTTAGGGTTAGGGTTAGGGTTAGGGTTAGGGTTAGGGTTAGGGTTAGGGTTAGGGTTAGGGTTAGGGTTAGGGTTAGGGTTAGGGTTAGGGTTAGGGTTAGGGTTAGGGTTAGGGTTAGGGTTAGGGTTAGGGTTAGGGTTAGGGTTAGGGTTAGGGTTAGGGTTAGGGTTAGGGTTAGGGTTAGGGTTAGGGTTAGGGTTAGGGTTAGGGTTAGGGTTAGGGTTAGGGTTAGGGTTAGGGTTAGGGTTAGGGTTAGGGTTAGGGTTAGGGTTAGGTTAGGGTTAGGGTTAGGGTTAGGGTTAGGGTTAGGGTTAGGGTTAGGGTTAGGGTTAGGGTTAGGGTTAGGGTTAGGGTTAGGGTTAGGGTTAGGGTTAGGGTTAGGGTTAGGGTTAGGGTTAGGGTTAGGGTTAGGGTTAGGGTTAGGGTTAGGGTTAGGGTTAGGGTTAGGGTTAGGGTTAGGGTTAGGGTTAGGGTTAGGGTTAGGGTTAGGGTTAGGGTTAGGGTTAGGGTTAGGGTTAGGGTTAGGGTTAGGGTTAGGGTTAGGGTTAGGGTTAGGGTTAGGGTTAGGGTTAGGGTTAGGGTTAGGGTTAGGGTTAGGGTTAGGGTTAGGGTTAGGGTTAGGGTTAGGGTTAGGGTTAGGGTTAGGGTTAGGGTTAGGGTTAGGGTTAGGGTTAGGGTTAGGGTTAGGGTTAGGGTTAGGGTTAGGGTTAGGGTTAGGGTTAGGGTTAGGGTTAGGGTTAGGGTTAGGGTTAGGGTTAGGGTTAGGGTTAGGGTTAGGGTTAGGGTTAGGGTTAGGGTTAGGGTTAGGGTTAGGGTTAGGGTTAGGGTTAGGGTTAGGGTTAGGGTTAGGGTTAGGGTTAGGGTTAGGGTTAGGGTTAGGGTTAGGGTTAGGGTTAGGGTTAGGGTTAGGGTTAGGGTTAGGGTTAGGGTTAGGGTTAGGGTTAGGGTTAGGGTTAGGGTTAGGGTTAGGGTTAGGGTTAGGGTTAGGGTTAGGGTTAGGGTTAGGTTAGGGTTAGGGTTAGGGTTAGGGTTAGGGTTAGGGTTAGGGTTAGGGTTAGGGTTAGGGTTAGGGTTAGGGTTAGGGTTAGGGTTAGGGTTAGGGTTAGGGTTAGGGTTAGGGTTAGGGTTAGGGTTAGGGTTAGGGTTAGGGTTAGGGTTAGGGTTAGGGTTAGGGTTAGGGTTAGGGTTAGGGTTAGGGTTAGGGTTAGGGTTAGGGTTAGGGTTAGGGTTAGGGTTAGGGTTAGGGTTAGGGTTAGGGTTAGGGTTAGGGTTAGGGTTGGTTAGGGTTAGGGTTAGGGTTAGGGTTAGGGTTAGGGTTAGGTTAGGGTTAGGGTTAGGGTTAGGGTTAGGGTTAGGGTTAGGGTTAGGGTTAGGGTTAGGGTTAGGGTTAGGTTAGGGTTAGGGTTAGGGTTAGGGTTAGGGTTAGGGTTAGGGTTAGGGTTAGGGTTAGGGTTAGGGTTAGGGTTAGGGTTAGGGTTAGGGTTAGGGTTAGGTTAGGGTTAGGGTTAGGGTTAGGGTTAGGGTTAGGGTTAGGGTTAGGGTTAGGGTTAGGGTTAGGGTTAGGGTTAGGGTTAGGGTTAGGGTTAGGGTTAGGGTTAGGGTTAGGGTTAGGGTTAGGGTTAGGGTTAGGGTTAGGGTTAGGGTTAGGGTTAGGGTTAGGGTTAGGGTTAGGGTTAGGGTTAGGGTTAGGGTTAGGGTTAGGGTTAGGGTTAGGGTTAGGGTTAGGGTTAGGGTTAGGGTTAGGGTTAGGGTTAGGGTTAGGGTTAGGGTTAGGGTTAGGGTTAGGGTTAGGGTTAGGGTTAGGGTTAGGGTTAGGGTTAGGGTTAGGGTTAGGGTTAGGGTTAGGGTTAGGGTTAGGGTTAGGGTTAGGGTTAGGGTTAGGGTTAGGGTTAGGGTTAGGGTTAGGGTTAGGGTTAGGGTTAGGGTTAGGGTTAGGGTTAGGGTTAGGGTTAGGGTTAGGGTTAGGGTTAGGGTTAGGGTTAGGGTTAGGGTTAGGGTTAGGGTTAGGGTTAGGGTTAGGGTTAGGGTTAGGGTTAGGGTTAGGGTTAGGGTTAGGGTTAGGGTTAGGGTTAGGGTTAGGGTTAGGGTTAGGGTTAGGGTTAGGGTTAGGGTTAGGGTTAGGGTTAGGGTTAGGTTAGGGTTAGGGTTAGGGTTAGGGTTAGGGTTAGGGTTAGGGTTAGGGTTAGGGTTAGGGTTAGGGTTAGGGTTAGGGTTAGGGTTAGGGTTAGGGTTAGGGTTAGGGTTAGGGTTAGGGTTAGGGTTAGGGTTAGGGTTAGGGTTAGGGTTAGGGTTAGGGTTAGGGTTAGGGTTAGGGTTAGGGTTAGGGTTAGGGTTAGGGTTAGGGTTAGGGTTAGGGTTAGGGTTAGGGTTAGGGTTAGGGTTAGGGTTAGGGTTAGGGTTAGGGTTAGGGTTAGGGTTAGGGTTAGGGTTAGGGTTAGGGTTAGGGTTAGGGTTAGGGTTAGGGTTAGGGTTAGGGTTAGGGTTAGGGTTAGGGTTAGGGTTAGGGTTAGGGTTAGGGTTAGGGTTAGGGTTAGGGTTAGGGTTAGGGTTAGGGTTAGGGTTAGGGTTAGGGTTAGGGTTAGGGTTAGGGTTAGGGTTAGGGTTAGGGTTAGGGTTAGGGTTAGGGTTAGGGTTAGGGTTAGGGTTAGGGTTAGGGTTAGGGTTAGGGTTAGGGTTAGGGTTAGGGTTAGGGTTAGGGTTAGGGTTAGGGTTAGGGTTAGGGTTAGGGTTAGGGTTAGGGTTAGGGTTAGGGTTAGGGTTAGGGTTAGGGTTAGGGTTAGGGTTAGGGTTAGGGTTAGGGTTAGGGTTAGGGTTAGGGTTAGGGTTAGGGTTAGGGTTAGGGTTAGGGTTAGGGTTAGGGTTAGGGTTAGGGTTAGGGTTAGGGTTAGGGTTAGGGTTAGGGTTAGGGTTAGGGTTAGGGTTAGGGTTAGGGTTAGGGTTAGGGTTAGGGTTAGGGTTAGGGTTAGGGTTAGGGTTAGGGTTAGGGTTAGGGTTAGGGTTAGGGTTAGGGTTAGGGTTAGGGTTAGGGTTAGGGTTAGGGTTAGGGTTAGGGTTAGGGTTAGGGTTAGGGTTAGGGTTAGGGTTAGGGTTAGGGTTAGGGTTAGGGTTAGGGTTAGGGTTAGGGTTAGGGTTAGGGTTAGGGTTAGGGTTAGGGTTAGGGTTAGGGTTAGGGTTAGGGTTAGGGTTAGGGTTAGGGTTAGGGTTAGGGTTAGGGTTAGGGTTAGGGTTAGGGTTAGGGTTAGGGTTAGGGTTAGGGTTAGGGTTAGGGTTAGGGTTAGGGTTAGGGTTAGGGTTAGGGTTAGGGTTAGGGTTAGGGTTAGGGTTAGGGTTAGGGTTAGGGTTAGGGTTAGGGTTAGGGTTAGGGTTAGGGTTAGGGTTAGGGTTAGGGTTAGGGTTAGGGTTAGGGTTAGGGTTAGGGTTAGGGTTAGGGTTAGGGTTAGGGTTAGGGTTAGGGTTAGGGTTAGGGTTAGGGTTAGGGTTAGGGTTAGGGTTAGGGTTAGGGTTAGGGTTAGGGTTAGGGTTAGGGTTAGGGTTAGGGTTAGGGTTAGGGTTAGGGTTAGGGTTAGGGTTAGGGTTAGGGTTAGGGTTAGGGTTAGGGTTAGGGTTAGGGTTAGGGTTAGGGTTAGGGTTAGGGTTAGGGTTAGGGTTAGGGTTAGGGTTAGGGTTAGGGTTAGGGTTAGGGTTAGGGTTAGGGTTAGGGTTAGGGTTAGGGTTAGGGTTAGGGTTAGGGTTAGGGTTAGGGTTAGGGTTAGGGTTAGGGTTAGGGTTAGGGTTAGGGTTAGGGTTAGGGTTAGGGTTAGGGTTAGGGTTAGGGTTAGGGTTAGGGTTAGGGTTAGGGTTAGGGTTAGGGTTAGGGTTAGGGTTAGGGTTAGGGTTAGGGTTAGGGTTAGGGTTAGGGTTAGGGTTAGGGTTAGGGTTAGGGTTAGGGTTAGGGTTAGGGTTAGGGTTAGGGTTAGGGTTAGGGTTAGGGTTAGGGTTAGGGTTAGGGTTAGGGTTAGGGTTAGGGTTAGGGTTAGGGTTAGGGTTAGGGTTAGGGTTAGGGTTAGGGTTAGGGTTAGGGTTAGGGTTAGGGTTAGGGTTAGGGTTAGGGTTAGGGTTAGGGTTAGGGTTAGGGTTAGGGTTAGGGTTAGGGTTAGGGTTAGGGTTAGGGTTAGGGTTAGGGTTAGGGTTAGGGTTAGGGTTAGGGTTAGGGTTAGGGTTAGGGTTAGGGTTAGGGTTAGGGTTAGGGTTAGGGTTAGGGTTAGGGTTAGGGTTAGGGTTAGGGTTAGGGTTAGGGTTAGGGTTAGGGTTAGGGTTAGGGTTAGGGTTAGGGTTAGGGTTAGGGTTAGGGTTAGGGTTAGGGTTAGGGTTAGGGTTAGGGTTAGGGTTAGGGTTAGGGTTAGGGTTAGGGTTAGGGTTAGGGTTAGGGTTAGGGTTAGGGTTAGGGTTAGGGTTAGGGTTAGGGTTAGGGTTAGGGTTAGGGTTAGGGTTAGGGTTAGGGTTAGGGTTAGGGTTAGGGTTAGGGTTAGGGTTAGGGTTAGGGTTAGGGTTAGGGTTAGGGTTAGGGTTAGGGTTAGGGTTAGGGTTAGGGTTAGGGTTAGGGTTAGGGTTAGGGTTAGGGTTAGGGTTAGGGTTAGGGTTAGGGTTAGGGTTAGGGTTAGGGTTAGGGTTAGGGTTAGGGTTAGGGTTAGGGTTAGGGTTAGGGTTAGGGTTAGGGTTAGGGTTAGGGTTAGGGTTAGGGTTAGGGTTAGGGTTAGGGTTAGGGTTAGGGTTAGGGTTAGGGTTAGGGTTAGGGTTAGGGTTAGGGTTAGGGTTAGGGTTAGGGTTAGGGTTAGGGTTAGGGTTAGGGTTAGGGTTAGGGTTAGGGTTAGGGTTAGGGTTAGGGTTAGGGTTAGGGTTAGGGTTAGGGTTAGGGTTAGGGTTAGGGTTAGGGTTAGGGTTAGGGTTAGGGTTAGGGTTAGGGTTAGGGTTAGGGTTAGGGTTAGGGTTAGGGTTAGGGTTAGGGTTAGGGTTAGGGTTAGGGTTAGGGTTAGGGTTAGGGTTAGGGTTAGGGTTAGGGTTAGGGTTAGGGTTAGGGTTAGGGTTAGGGTTAGGGTTAGGGTTAGGGTTAGGGTTAGGGTTAGGGTTAGGGTTAGGGTTAGGGTTAGGGTTAGGGTTAGGGTTAGGGTTAGGGTTAGGGTTAGGGTTAGGGTTAGGGTTAGGGTTAGGGTTAGGGTTAGGGTTAGGGTTAGGGTTAGGGTTAGGGTTAGGGTTAGGGTTAGGGTTAGGGTTAGGGTTAGGGTTAGGGTTAGGGTTAGGGTTAGGGTTAGGGTTAGGGTTAGGGTTAGGGTTAGGGTTAGGGTTAGGGTTAGGGTTAGGGTTAGGGTTAGGGTTAGGGTTAGGGTTAGGGTTAGGGTTAGGGTTAGGGTTAGGGTTAGGGTTAGGGTTAGGGTTAGGGTTAGGGTTAGGGTTAGGGTTAGGGTTAGGGTTAGGGTTAGGGTTAGGGTTAGGGTTAGGGTTAGGGTTAGGGTTAGGGTTAGGGTTAGGGTTAGGGTTAGGGTTAGGGTTAGGGTTAGGGTTAGGGTTAGGGTTAGGGTTAGGGTTAGGGTTAGGGTTAGGGTTAGGGTTAGGGTTAGGGTTAGGGTTAGGGTTAGGGTTAGGGTTAGGGTTAGGGTTAGGGTTAGGGTTAGGGTTAGGGTTAGGGTTAGGGTTAGGGTTAGGGTTAGGGTTAGGGTTAGGGTTAGGGTTAGGGTTAGGGTTAGGGTTAGGGTTAGGGTTAGGGTTAGGGTTAGGGTTAGGGTTAGGGTTAGGGTTAGGGTTAGGGTTAGGGTTAGGGTTAGGGTTAGGGTTAGGGTTAGGGTTAGGGTTAGGGTTAGGGTTAGGGTTAGGGTTAGGGTTAGGGTTAGGGTTAGGGTTAGGGTTAGGGTTAGGGTTAGGGTTAGGGTTAGGGTTAGGGTTAGGGTTAGGGTTAGGGTTAGGGTTAGGGTTAGGGTTAGGGTTAGGGTTAGGGTTAGGGTTAGGGTTAGGGTTAGGGTTAGGGTTAGGGTTAGGGTTAGGGTTAGGGTTAGGGTTAGGGTTAGGGTTAGGGTTAGGGTTAGGGTTAGGGTTAGGGTTAGGGTTAGGGTTAGGGTTAGGGTTAGGGTTAGGGTTAGGGTTAGGGTTAGGGTTAGGGTTAGGGTTAGGGTTAGGGTTAGGGTTAGGGTTAGGGTTAGGGTTAGGGTTAGGGTTAGGGTTAGGGTTAGGGTTAGGGTTAGGGTTAGGGTTAGGGTTAGGGTTAGGGTTAGGGTTAGGGTTAGGGTTAGGGTTAGGGTTAGGGTTAGGGTTAGGGTTAGGGTTAGGGTTAGGGTTAGGGTTAGGGTTAGGGTTAGGGTTAGGGTTAGGGTTAGGGTTAGGGTTAGGGTTAGGGTTAGGGTTAGGGTTAGGGTTAGGGTTAGGGTTAGGGTTAGGGTTAGGGTTAGGGTTAGGGTTAGGGTTAGGGTTAGGGTTAGGGTTAGGGTTAGGGTTAGGGTTAGGGTTAGGGTTAGGGTTAGGGTTAGGGTTAGGGTTAGGGTTAGGGTTAGGGTTAGGGTTAGGGTTAGGGTTAGGGTTAGGGTTAGGGTTAGGGTTAGGGTTAGGGTTAGGGTTAGGGTTAGGGTTAGGGTTAGGGTTAGGGTTAGGGTTAGGGTTAGGGTTAGGGTTAGGGTTAGGGTTAGGGTTAGGGTTAGGGTTAGGGTTAGGGTTAGGGTTAGGGTTAGGGTTAGGGTTAGGGTTAGGGTTAGGGTTAGGGTTAGGGTTAGGGTTAGGGTTAGGGTTAGGGTTAGGGTTAGGGTTAGGGTTAGGGTTAGGGTTAGGGTTAGGGTTAGGGTTAGGGTTAGGGTTAGGGTTAGGGTTAGGGTTAGGGTTAGGGTTAGGGTTAGGGTTAGGGTTAGGGTTAGGGTTAGGGTTAGGGTTAGGGTTAGGGTTAGGGTTAGGGTTAGGGTTAGGGTTAGGGTTAGGGTTAGGGTTAGGGTTAGGGTTAGGGTTAGGGTTAGGGTTAGGGTTAGGGTTAGGGTTAGGGTTAGGGTTAGGGTTAGGGTTAGGGTTAGGGTTAGGGTTAGGGTTAGGGTTAGGGTTAGGGTTAGGGTTAGGGTTAGGGTTAGGGTTAGGGTTAGGGTTAGGGTTAGGGTTAGGGTTAGGGTTAGGGTTAGGGTTAGGGTTAGGGTTAGGGTTAGGGTTAGGGTTAGGGTTAGGGTTAGGGTTAGGGTTAGGGTTAGGGTTAGGGTTAGGGTTAGGGTTAGGGTTAGGGTTAGGGTTAGGGTTAGGGTTAGGGTTAGGGTTAGGGTTAGGGTTAGGGTTAGGGTTAGGGTTAGGGTTAGGGTTAGGGTTAGGGTTAGGGTTAGGGTTAGGGTTAGGGTTAGGGTTAGGGTTAGGGTTAGGGTTAGGGTTAGGGTTAGGGTTAGGGTTAGGGTTAGGGTTAGGGTTAGGGTTAGGGTTAGGGTTAGGGTTAGGGTTAGGGTTAGGGTTAGGGTTAGGGTTAGGGTTAGGGTTAGGGTTAGGGTTAGGGTTAGGGTTAGGGTTAGGGTTAGGGTTAGGGTTAGGGTTAGGGTTAGGGTTAGGGTTAGGGTTAGGGTTAGGGTTAGGGTTAGGGTTAGGGTTAGGGTTAGGGTTAGGGTTAGGGTTAGGGTTAGGGTTAGGGTTAGGGTTAGGGTTAGGGTTAGGGTTAGGGTTAGGGTTAGGGTTAGGGTTAGGGTTAGGGTTAGGGTTAGGGTTAGGGTTAGGGTTAGGGTTAGGGTTAGGGTTAGGGTTAGGGTTAGGGTTAGGGTTAGGGTTAGGGTTAGGGTTAGGGTTAGGGTTAGGGTTAGGGTTAGGGTTAGGGTTAGGGTTAGGGTTAGGGTTAGGGTTAGGGTTAGGGTTAGGGTTAGGGTTAGGGTTAGGGTTAGGGTTAGGGTTAGGGTTAGGGTTAGGGTTAGGGTTAGGGTTAGGGTTAGGGTTAGGGTTAGGGTTAGGGTTAGGGTTAGGGTTAGGGTTAGGGTTAGGGTTAGGGTTAGGGTTAGGGTTAGGGTTAGGGTTAGGGTTAGGGTTAGGGTTAGGGTTAGGGTTAGGGTTAGGGTTAGGGTTAGGGTTAGGGTTAGGGTTAGGGTTAGGGTTAGGGTTAGGGTTAGGGTTAGGGTTAGGGTTAGGGTTAGGGTTAGGGTTAGGGTTAGGGTTAGGGTTAGGGTTAGGGTTAGGGTTAGGGTTAGGGTTAGGGTTAGGGTTAGGGTTAGGGTTAGGGTTAGGGTTAGGGTTAGGGTTAGGGTTAGGGTTAGGGTTAGGGTTAGGGTTAGGGTTAGGGTTAGGGTTAGGGTTAGGGTTAGGGTTAGGGTTAGGGTTAGGGTTAGGGTTAGGGTTAGGGTTAGGGTTAGGGTTAGGGTTAGGGTTAGGGTTAGGGTTAGGGTTAGGGTTAGGGTTAGGGTTAGGGTTAGGGTTAGGGTTAGGGTTAGGGTTAGGGTTAGGGTTAGGGTTAGGGTTAGGGTTAGGGTTAGGGTTAGGGTTAGGGTTAGGGTTAGGGTTAGGGTTAGGGTTAGGGTTAGGGTTAGGGTTAGGGTTAGGGTTAGGGTTAGGGTTAGGGTTAGGGTTAGGGTTAGGGTTAGGGTTAGGGTTAGGGTTAGGGTTAGGGTTAGGGTTAGGGTTAGGGTTAGGGTTAGGGTTAGGGTTAGGGTTAGGGTTAGGGTTAGGGTTAGGGTTAGGGTTAGGGTTAGGGTTAGGGTTAGGGTTAGGGTTAGGGTTAGGGTTAGGGTTAGGGTTAGGGTTAGGGTTAGGGTTAGGGTTAGGGTTAGGGTTAGGGTTAGGGTTAGGGTTAGGGTTAGGGTTAGGGTTAGGGTTAGGGTTAGGGTTAGGGTTAGGGTTAGGGTTAGGGTTAGGGTTAGGGTTAGGGTTAGGGTTAGGGTTAGGGTTAGGGTTAGGGTTAGGGTTAGGGTTAGGGTTAGGGTTAGGGTTAGGGTTAGGGTTAGGGTTAGGGTTAGGGTTAGGGTTAGGGTTAGGGTTAGGGTTAGGGTTAGGGTTAGGGTTAGGGTTAGGGTTAGGGTTAGGGTTAGGGTTAGGGTTAGGGTTAGGGTTAGGGTTAGGGTTAGGGTTAGGGTTAGGGTTAGGGTTAGGGTTAGGGTTAGGGTTAGGGTTAGGGTTAGGGTTAGGGTTAGGGTTAGGGTTAGGGTTAGGGTTAGGGTTAGGGTTAGGGTTAGGGTTAGGGTTAGGGTTAGGGTTAGGGTTAGGGTTAGGGTTAGGGTTAGGGTTAGGGTTAGGGTTAGGGTTAGGGTTAGGGTTAGGGTTAGGGTTAGGGTTAGGGTTAGGGTTAGGGTTAGGGTTAGGGTTAGGGTTAGGGTTAGGGTTAGGGTTAGGGTTAGGGTTAGGGTTAGGGTTAGGGTTAGGGTTAGGGTTAGGGTTAGGGTTAGGGTTAGGGTTAGGGTTAGGGTTAGGGTTAGGGTTAGGGTTAGGGTTAGGGTTAGGGTTAGGGTTAGGGTTAGGGTTAGGGTTAGGGTTAGGGTTAGGGTTAGGGTTAGGGTTAGGGTTAGGGTTAGGGTTAGGGTTAGGGTTAGGGTTAGGGTTAGGGTTAGGGTTAGGGTTAGGGTTAGGGTTAGGGTTAGGGTTAGGGTTAGGGTTAGGGTTAGGGTTAGGGTTAGGGTTAGGGTTAGGGTTAGGGTTAGGGTTAGGGTTAGGGTTAGGGTTAGGGTTAGGGTTAGGGTTAGGGTTAGGGTTAGGGTTAGGGTTAGGGTTAGGGTTAGGGTTAGGGTTAGGGTTAGGGTTAGGGTTAGGGTTAGGGTTAGGGTTAGGGTTAGGGTTAGGGTTAGGGTTAGGGTTAGGGTTAGGGTTAGGGTTAGGGTTAGGGTTAGGGTTAGGGTTAGGGTTAGGGTTAGGGTTAGGGTTAGGGTTAGGGTTAGGGTTAGGGTTAGGGTTAGGGTTAGGGTTAGGGTTAGGGTTAGGGTTAGGGTTAGGGTTAGGGTTAGGGTTAGGGTTAGGGTTAGGGTTAGGGTTAGGGTTAGGGTTAGGGTTAGGGTTAGGGTTAGGGTTAGGGTTAGGGTTAGGGTTAGGGTTAGGGTTAGGGTTAGGGTTAGGGTTAGGGTTAGGGTTAGGGTTAGGGTTAGGGTTAGGGTTAGGGTTAGGGTTAGGGTTAGGGTTAGGGTTAGGGTTAGGGTTAGGGTTAGGGTTAGGGTTAGGGTTAGGGTTAGGGTTAGGGTTAGGGTTAGGGTTAGGGTTAGGGTTAGGGTTAGGGTTAGGGTTAGGGTTAGGGTTAGGGTTAGGGTTAGGGTTAGGGTTAGGGTTAGGGTTAGGGTTAGGGTTAGGGTTAGGGTTAGGGTTAGGGTTAGGGTTAGGGTTAGGGTTAGGGTTAGGGTTAGGGTTAGGGTTAGGGTTAGGGTTAGGGTTAGGGTTAGGGTTAGGGTTAGGGTTAGGGTTAGGGTTAGGGTTAGGGTTAGGGTTAGGGTTAGGGTTAGGGTTAGGGTTAGGGTTAGGGTTAGGGTTAGGGTTAGGGTTAGGGTTAGGGTTAGGGTTAGGGTTAGGGTTAGGGTTAGGGTTAGGGTTAGGGTTAGGGTTAGGGTTAGGGTTAGGGTTAGGGTTAGGGTTAGGGTTAGGGTTAGGGTTAGGGTTAGGGTTAGGGTTAGGGTTAGGGTTAGGGTTAGGGTTAGGGTTAGGGTTAGGGTTAGGGTTAGGGTTAGGGTTAGGGTTAGGGTTAGGGTTAGGGTTAGGGTTAGGGTTAGGGTTAGGGTTAGGGTTAGGGTTAGGGTTAGGGTTAGGGTTAGGGTTAGGGTTAGGGTTAGGGTTAGGGTTAGGGTTAGGGTTAGGGTTAGGGTTAGGGTTAGGGTTAGGGTTAGGGTTAGGGTTAGGGTTAGGGTTAGGGTTAGGGTTAGGGTTAGGGTTAGGGTTAGGGTTAGGGTTAGGGTTAGGGTTAGGGTTAGGGTTAGGGTTAGGGTTAGGGTTAGGGTTAGGGTTAGGGTTAGGGTTAGGGTTAGGGTTAGGGTTAGGGTTAGGGTTAGGGTTAGGGTTAGGGTTAGGGTTAGGGTTAGGGTTAGGGTTAGGGTTAGGGTTAGGGTTAGGGTTAGGGTTAGGGTTAGGGTTAGGGTTAGGGTTAGGGTTAGGGTTAGGGTTAGGGTTAGGGTTAGGGTTAGGGTTAGGGTTAGGGTTAGGGTTAGGGTTAGGGTTAGGGTTAGGGTTAGGGTTAGGGTTAGGGTTAGGGTTAGGGTTAGGGTTAGGGTTAGGGTTAGGGTTAGGGTTAGGGTTAGGGTTAGGGTTAGGGTTAGGGTTAGGGTTAGGGTTAGGGTTAGGGTTAGGGTTAGGGTTAGGGTTAGGGTTAGGGTTAGGGTTAGGGTTAGGGTTAGGGTTAGGGTTAGGGTTAGGGTTAGGGTTAGGGTTAGGGTTAGGGTTAGGGTTAGGGTTAGGGTTAGGGTTAGGGTTAGGGTTAGGGTTAGGGTTAGGGTTAGGGTTAGGGTTAGGGTTAGGGTTAGGGTTAGGGTTAGGGTTAGGGTTAGGGTTAGGGTTAGGGTTAGGGTTAGGGTTAGGGTTAGGGTTAGGGTTAGGGTTAGGGTTAGGGTTAGGGTTAGGGTTAGGGTTAGGGTTAGGGTTAGGGTTAGGGTTAGGGTTAGGGTTAGGGTTAGGGTTAGGGTTAGGGTTAGGGTTAGGGTTAGGGTTAGGGTTAGGGTTAGGGTTAGGGTTAGGGTTAGGGTTAGGGTTAGGGTTAGGGTTAGGGTTAGGGTTAGGGTTAGGGTTAGGGTTAGGGTTAGGGTTAGGGTTAGGGTTAGGGTTAGGGTTAGGGTTAGGGTTAGGGTTAGGGTTAGGGTTAGGGTTAGGGTTAGGGTTAGGGTTAGGGTTAGGGTTAGGGTTAGGGTTAGGGTTAGGGTTAGGGTTAGGGTTAGGGTTAGGGTTAGGGTTAGGGTTAGGGTTAGGGTTAGGGTTAGGGTTAGGGTTAGGGTTAGGGTTAGGGTTAGGGTTAGGGTTAGGGTTAGGGTTAGGGTTAGGGTTAGGGTTAGGGTTAGGGTTAGGGTTAGGGTTAGGGTTAGGGTTAGGGTTAGGGTTAGGGTTAGGGTTAGGGTTAGGGTTAGGGTTAGGGTTAGGGTTAGGGTTAGGGTTAGGGTTAGGGTTAGGGTTAGGGTTAGGGTTAGGGTTAGGGTTAGGGTTAGGGTTAGGGTTAGGGTTAGGGTTAGGGTTAGGGTTAGGGTTAGGGTCAGGCTCGGGGTCGGGGTCGGGGTCGGGGTCGGGGTTAGGTTGACCAATGAAAATCTCGAATCAATAGCGTGAGGCTATGTCTGACTCGTGTGTAGAACCAATTTTATTCGAAGAAATAGGTTAAGTGATATTAATAACTCACAGAAAATAATTCATTCTTCATTATTAAAACAAACTCCTGTTGGCAATGAAGAAGTAGCGAACAAGAAAACATTCAAATTACGTAAGATACGGTCACAAACCGGTACATAATGGATCATGGAATTGGGATATTTATTGCCAACATGGATTATTGTTTAAATCTAAAGAACGTAGTCATTACAATCATCTTTATTCGGGTTGAATCGTATGGACATCTTCGAATACGACGAAAGATCAACTCACATTGTCCTTTCCATTTAGCCTTAAAATAAAGGTAAAGGTAGGTCCAAAGGCATCTGCCGTCGGGGATGAAGATAACTCTTCATGTACTAAGCCGCAGCAACTATTAGGTGGGTGGCCAGTTCCCTTCCTTGCTGTTTTTACCTTCCCTAACTCATGCGCCAGGTACTCATTTACAGCTGAGTCGACTGGAGGAGTGGTCGTGTCAAGTGAGAAATCACAACCCGGACTTTTTAAAATGTCCGGACGTGGTTTCGAACCTGGCACGCTGTAACCAGATGATATCAAGCAAGCTCACTATCCACTAGGCTACCACGCGCCTTAAAATACGTGGAGATAATAGTATGTCCCTTCCTCAGTTCTCTGAGTGACAATTATTCATAAAATAAGAAAATCTTCTTCTATACTTTTCTCACAATAACGATACCCCTAAATGAGATCTCATTCCATATTGCTCTGTCTAGTTTAGTGATTAAAGTTCCAATCGAGTCCGTACAAGAGGAAATGGAGTTTGTAACGCACAAACCCGTTCACTTTAAGAAAACTTTACAAGAAAGTATAGTACTAAGAATAATGTAGATTGTAAACGCACACGCTCTTCCACATCTCCCAAAAGGATAATGAAAACACAAATGAAGTGATTAGCTTTCTAAAGGAGCCCGTCATTTCAGTAATATAATATAATGAATTTAGTGCACTGCGATGACGGTAAGGGTAAGAGTAAGGGTTAGGGTAAGGGTAAGGGTAAGGGTACGGGTAAGGGTACCGGTAAGGGTACGGGTAAGGGTACCGGTAAGGGTACGGGTAAGGGTAAGGTAAGGGTAAGGGTAAGGGTACGGGTAAGGGTTAGCGTTAGCGTTAGCGTTAGTGTAAGGGTAAGGGTAAGGGTAAGGGTAAGGGTACGGGTAAGGGTACGGGTACGGGTACGGGTACGGTTTTGGGTTCGGTTTCGGGTCAGGGTCAGGTTCAGGGTCAGGTTCAGGTTCAGGGTCAGGTTCAGGGTCAGGTTCAGGGTCATATTCAGGTTCAGGGTCAGGGTGACCAATGCAAAGCTCGGATCAATAGCGTGAGGCTATGTCTGACTCGTGTGTAGAACCAATTTTATTCGAAGAAATAGGTTAAGTGCTATTCATAACTCACAGAAAATAATTCATTCTTCATTATCAACACAAACTCCTGTTGGCAATGAAGAAGTAGCGAACAAGAAAACATTCAAATTACGTAAGATACGGTCACAAACCGGTACACACGGGACCATGGAATTGGGACATTTATTGCCAACATGGATTATTGTTTAAATCTAAGGAACGTTGTCATTACAATCATCTTTATTCGGGTTGAAATCGTATGGACATCTTCGAATACGACGAAAGATCAACTCACATTGTCCTGCCCATTTAACCATAGAATACGTGGGGATAATAGTATGTCCCTTCCTCAGTTCTCTGAGTGACAATGATTCATAAAATAAGAAAATCTTCTTCTATACTTTTCTCACAATGACGATACCCCTAAGTGAGATCTCATTCCATATTGCTCTGTCTAGTTTAGTGATTAAAGTTCCAATCGAGTCCGTACAAGAGGAAATGGAGTTTGTAACGCACAAACCCGTTCACTTAATAGCACATGATAGCACAGTACTAAGAAACATGTAGATTGTAAACGCACAACACTTGCATAAAGTAACTTGCGTAGCACTGAAAGTTGTGAATAGATTTACACACCTAGGTAGTACGTTATCGCAAAATGCCAACGTTGTTGATGAAGGATCGCCAAGGCAAGCAGCACTTTCGGCAGATTGTACACACATGTTTGGCGTTGAAATGGCAATAACCTACAGACTAGGCTGAAGGTTTATAGAGCAGTGATACTTCCAGTGCTATTATACTTTAGTGAAACATGGACTGTGTATAGATGTCATGTGAAAAAACTCAATCACTTTCACACAACTTGTCTCAGAAAAGTTATGGTATCCCCAGCACTGACACTATCTTGATGCAGACACAGATTCGTTTGGCAGGTCATTTGGTGCGTATGCCAGACCATCGTCTGCCAAAGATACTTCTGTTTGGTGAGTTGGACACGATCTCAAGGTGGCCGAAAGAAGCGATACAGGGACTTGTTAAAAGACATCACTGAAAGTCTTTGAAATAGACCAAGATACATGGGAAGAACTTGCATAAAATCGATCTACATGGCGTACTACAATCAAAAATAGTGCATTATCTTGTGAAAAGAGGAAAAATGCAGCAGCTCAACAGCGTAGAGTAGCTAGAACGTCACGAATAGACCAAGATCCACCTACAGTGGTCATTCCATGCCCGAACTGTCCAAGGACATTTACAGCTCGAATAGGACTCATTACCCATCTACGAACTCATAATCAATTAAATAACTAATTGAATTTTCAACAGTGGAGGTAATAAATGGTCATCATCACTTGTGATGGACGAACAACATAGTGTAAAGTACAGTGTACAGTTCAGTGTACAGTACAGTGTACAGTACAGTATATACACACTATGAAGTTAAGTAGAGCACCAAGTCAGTTAAATGTACCTATTAATGGTACAAAACTATTGCCTCTATGCTTCTATTGCCTCAAATTGTATCTTTTAGTACTGTAACCTTCTGGCATGTATTAATGTTAAACGTTTGTGGTTCTCACAGAATTTACATAACGATGCATGCTATGTGTGCAGTTGTTGTCTATGTGGCCATGATATTTATAATAGCTTGAGAATATAATCGTTGGTCTTGACTAATATAAGTACTTGGACTTGTGACCAGAGTTTACATTTAGTGATGTCATGTTTACAAATAGATTTATTAAGTTTTTTTTAACCATTTTCATTTTATATATGTAACTTTTAAGAGTGCTGGACATTGCTGAATACAGCAATTAATTTTTTTAAAACATCAACATTTGTTTAAATTATGCAAATTATCCGCCATTTTAAATATTAATTAGTTGTACATACTTCTGATAATCACAGCAATGTCATCAACAGATGCATTTTGTCTTTGCGAATACAAAAATATATAATTTTGTGGTATTTTATTATGTTTAATAGAATATAATTTATTTTCACTATAATTATGCTAATTAGCTGTCATTTTGAATATCAGTTATTTTTGTGTCCATCTGAAAATTCTAGAATTGTAATCAACATAAGCGTCTTGTCTCCGCGAACACAAAAATGTATAGTTTGTGTATTGTATTATTGAAAATAACTAAGATAATGAAGAAATTATCAGCTCGGCTACATTTTGTGATGACGTTTTATTTATATTTTCTATATGTTTGATTCGAAAAAAATGCATAACTTTTTTTTCAGGTTTGCGTACAGACGTGCTTGAGGTATCATTAAATTGCAATTTTCAAGAGCTATCTAACTAAAGTATTTTAAATACGAGCATTATTTTATCCATGTACCTTACTAATATAATACTTTTTAGGGATTCGGTGTAGTAAGGCTATTCAATTCCCTCCCTGCAACACCTGAACTTGTAAAATGCAGTATTGACAGTTTTTTGACAGACAGACAGGTGTAGTAAGACGGACAACTGCTGCCTCAATTTCTGAGGCTGGTATGTGCCATCTGAGCGGACATGGTTCAAATCCCGTTTGCTGTAATTATATTATTAATTTACCCATAATAATGGAACCAACGCAACCGGCCATTTGTGATTGGGTTACAAGGCACGAGGACGACCTAGAACTGGATGGGTGAAGAAAAAAGAAAAATTAAAACAGCACGGGTGGCCAAGGCCGTGACAATATATAGTTATATGCGTTGAAAAGTTGTAGAGGATTGACTTCATTGTTATCTCATACTGGAAGCAATACCAGACGTTGCCCGAGGTGAGACTAAGAAAAACATGACTTATGCAAGGTTATCGCCCTAGGACATAGTATATGGATGTCAGACAAACAGTAGATTTGAGGAAGTCATACCTAACTTGATTTGACAGCAATACGTTTAAAGTAACTAACAAAGAAAAATAATAGACGCGATTTATTCTTCAAAGACGTGTGTGTGTGTGTGTGCGTGCGTGCGTGCGTGCGTGCGTGCGTGCGTGCGAGCGAGCGTGCGAGCGTGCGAGCGTGCGAGCGTGCGAGCGTGCGAGCGTGCGAGCGTGCGAGCGTGCGAGCGTGCGTGCGTGCGTGCGAGCGTGCGAGCGTGCGAGCGTGCGAGCGTGCGTGCGTGCGTGCGTGCGTGCGTGCGTGCGTGCGTGCGTGCGTGCGTGCGTGCGTGCGTGCGTGCGTGCGTGCGTGCGTGCGTGCGTGCGTGCGTGCGTGCGTGTGTGTGTGTGTGTGTGTTTGTGTGTGTGTGCCCAAGCGTTTAAAACTGGAAGGGAAAAACAACCAACGTCTCTGTGATTGAACACAGAACGACAGAAAGCAAAAATAAGGACGCCCAAAGCAGCATGACCAATGTACCACTTTCTATAAGCGTAAAATTGTGAACATAATTATTTATCGTTGCCAGGCGTGAATCATTATTGAGTGTCATCTTCACAACGAAGGTGAGCTACAAAAGAGCTCCAGCACCCCCTGTCTCTTGTCTTTGTAGTGCACTCTCCTAATACGTAACCTAACCATCTCCCGATGTTACTCTTCCACTTGTATCTCTGTTTCTCTCTTGCTGATATAACGCAACCGTTATTATTATAAGTATTTGTTTGCATTCGCTTTACTTTTTGCACAGCGGCCAGAGGTAAAAGGTTAGCAAATCATATCAATGGTCCGCTTTTACCAGTCAATCGGACAGTAATTCGATATTCCGTTATCGCCAGTGCCTTCCTTTCGAACTGTTTTATAACAATAGCAAATTTCATTCGTATACGTCAAGTAAATGGAAGTGGGTATAGAACATAACAAAAACATAGAGTTAGGAGGTATCCATTTATTTATATATATATATATATATATATATATATATATATATAGTTATATGCGTTGAAAAGTTGTGGAGGATTGACTTCAATGTTCTCGGATTACCCCATATGTACATGGCGTCTGTCGAGAGTATCACTCATATCACGTAACTATGTAGCTTCAATCTATAATCCCCAGGGGTCGCCGAAAAGAAAATCTACTTTGTAAACAAGACTTTGCTCACGGTACAACGTGTGTCTTGTGGTAAGCCAAACATTCTTACCATGTTCCAAGCTTCGCCGTGTGTGTAAAATTTAGTAGTTTTCCTTATATTTGAACACATCATTTCTCTGTTATGTCTTTCAACTGTCAAAATGACATATTAAATTTGATTTTTTATTTAGTTTGTTTTATTCACCTAATTTGGCCGAGACACTTCCTTTCAATCTAGGAATCGTTTCCTCTATGGTTATATAAGAGTGACTAGGGGCGTGGTTTTATTTTTGTGGCGTGATAGCCAGGTTGGGGTAGTTATGAAAAAGACTTTTATGGTGTTGTTTTGATTGTTCATCTGGGTGATGTAGTGGACGTTACTACCAAGTGTGATAATCTAATTGCTGACTTGGAGGGCTCTGTCGTGTTGTTCTAGAGCATTCTGTCTAGTAATCTATGTGCTGACTTGGAGAAGCTCAGTCTTGTTGTTCTGGAGAATTATGTCTGCTAATCCATGTGCTGACTTGGAGGGGCTCAGTCATGTTGTTCTGGAGCATTCTGTCTGGTTCCTCTGTAATTGCTGCATAATCTGTTAAGTTCAGATCGTGTGCAGTACTTGATCTCGTGTAGATTATCTTCCATTGTTGGTCTTCATGTTTGGTTTGTCTGGTTGCAGCATTCTTGTCCAGGTGATGGGGTGAACAATCCAGATTTTTTTGTCTTCTTGTACCAGTTGGTCGTAGCACTTAGCCGAAAGTGCATTTGTTTTTTCCCCTTTTTTTAATTGTTTTTTTTTTAAATATAATTTTTATTTTAAAAATAGCAGTTTGAAATTTTGTTTAATATCAAAAATATTTAATCGTCTTTTTTTCTTCTTCTTCTGCGTTCATTCTCAAACTCCTGCATAGTAGCAGAATTTAGTTCGGAGAACGGAATGCTTTGTTTGCAGAATTGCTGGGATATCTGCACATTTCGGTCTGAGATATCTGACCTCAGCATAGCTTTGGGTCACTGACCCTATATGAGATTTACAAATATAAAGGGGCAGCCAACTACATCCCATAACCTCCTTAGTCGCCTCTTACGACAACCATGAAAGGTAAACAGTGTTTGCTATTCTTTGCTTCCCTCTTGGTCCCGGGAACACAGGGACGAAAAATATTTTATAGACATGTTAAAATTTGCACAATTATATTGTCTTTTCTATTAGCGTCAAATTCTTTACGTTTCTCTCACATGTATTTCATTAGTATATGCAACATTATACAAAACAGCGCCTTGAAATTATGTAGCTATTGTTCAACCGTACAGAATATTTTACAAACTAAACAATTCTAAGGCGACACAAACATTCACGATTAGTATTTACATTTACTATAATGTAGTCCATATCTTTTTGAATGTTATCTACAGCTTGTACTCTTTTGGTTGCAGAACTTTCCGATCCCGGGATCTCGTTTATTTGTCTGTCAATAATAGAACAATCAACATACTGTAGTTTTCGTGCATCTATAGGAAGCATAACAATACAAGATTTCTCACTTTCATCTAACAAAACATCAATATAAGATTGTTCTCTTTCATCTAACAAAACATCAATATAAGATTGTTCTCTTTCATCTAGCAAAACATCAATGTAAGATTGTTCTCTTTCATCTAACAAAACATCAATATAAGATTGTTCTCTTTCATCTAACAAAACATCAATATAAGATTGTTCTCTTTCATCTAACAAAACATCAATATAAGATTGTTCTCTTTCATCTAACAAAACATCAATATAAGATTGTTCTCTTTCATCTAACAAAACATCAATATAAGATTGTTCTCTTTCATCTAACAAAACATCAATATAAGATTGCTCTCTTTCATCTAACCAAGCATAAAAATACAAGATTGTTCTCTTTCATCTAACCAAGCATAAAAATACAAGATTGTTCTCTTTCATCTAACCAAGCATAACAATACAAGATTGTTCTCTTTCATCTAACCAAGCATAACAATACAAGATTGCTCTCTTTCATCTAACCAAGCATAACAATACAAGATTGCTCTCTTTCATCTAACCAAGCATAACAATACAAGATTGCTCTCTTTCATCTAACAAAACATAACAATGTAAGATTGCTCTCTTATTAAAACATAATATAAAACCTTTTTATGTTGTAACTAATAAAAAGCTGCAATATACTATTGCTTTCGTACATCTAGCAAAACATAACAAACAATTATTTTTTTTGACAGAAGCCTGAGTTTCAGGGAACATGTTGACCACATTATCATAAGGGCAGGCAAAGGCTTAGCAGCAATGAAGGTTATGGCTGCTGCGCAATGTGAGCAAAGATTGTTATTTCTTTTGTACCAGGGTTTGGTAGTGGCTGTGGTGGAATATGCACTGGCAATTCTGACTCTTAGCCAAACTCAGATCGAAAGACTGGATAGAGTCCAGAATGCAGCAATGCGTATCATTCTGGGATGCACAAGAGACACATCGACAAGAGCTATGCGATACCTACTTGACTGCCCAACAGCTGAGCATAGATTACAGTATTGCCGTGCACGGGCGTACCTTCAAATACATGCAGATAAGGAACACCCGTTGCATTCCGAAATACAGAAAGTTAAAGGCAGCAGACTCAAGAGAGGAAGGTCGTGGATGGGACGTGCTGAAGTTGTAATACAAAGCGTGTGCCGATTACAGGATGTGGCAGTTGGTGCGGAATGAATAGGTCTACCCACAGATTTCGAAACTTGTTTGAGAGTAGTAATATCACTTAGCAGGGAATGCAGAGAATGGTGTCCCACAGCTGTGGAGAAAGAAGTGCAGGCTTTAATCAGTGAGAATACCAAAGAGGGGGATGTGATTATATACACTGATGGATCTGTAATTAGGCATGTTCGCAGTGCTTGGGCCTTTACAGCTCAGTGCGCAGGTAAAACGATCAAGGAGGAAAGTGGTGCCTTTGCGGTCACTACGAGTAGTATGACCATGGAGACTATGGCGGTGACCAAGGCATTTGAGTGGCTACGCACACAGAAAGTAACGCAGGTCTGCATCTTGAGTGACTCTATGAGTATGATTAAGAAGGTACAAGTGGGTCTCGTTCGCGAACAGTGGATTGAGGCCTTGAGAAATGCGAGCTTGAAGGCGGTTACATTTATTTTCGTGCCGGGACATGTGGGCGTTCGAGGCAATGAAAGAGCGGATCAACTGGCATCGTGTGCGATTGTGGCAAAGGGCGATGGGACAATGGATCGCGCTGACGTTTTGAACTCCTTAAGAGATATAACACGCGAGAGTGAGACGAATGTGGATGATGATTCCTTTTCAATGGCTAGGATTAAAGATCAGGGATTGAGATGCGGTGTTGCTAGAGGTGAACATTTTGGAGGGCGCAGAAGAATGATGGTCAACCAGCATAGGACCGGTACTGTCAGCAGAAGTGTGATGGCGGATACACTCAAGGAGAGATCGGAGCAACTATGGATGTGTCCAGTTTGCAGTGATGATGATCCGACGACTAACTATAACAAACAATATGACAAAGTTCTTCAAACAGAACAATATAACGTCATTTTCTTCCGTCTACTAACATCCATAAGAATTTGAAGTATCGCCAAAGACGCATTCCTATGTTCTAGCATTTATAGGGAAGATGAGTATCTCGTTTGCTCACCAGCTTTCCTTTTCACTAGCTTAGAGATATCAGTGAGGTACTCATCATTTGTTAATTTGGATGTATTGTTGGGTGCATGAGCAGGCACTAAGATAGTAGTATCACTCTATTGGGCTCAAGGAAGTAAGAGAGATGGGCCGTTTATGGATATTTTATTGCATATTCAAGTAACGTAATTAACTATAATATCTTGTGGGGTTTTTTTTACATCATTGCAACATTTACAAAAAAAGGATGTATATTAGCAATTCGCTTCAGCGAACACTCTTTACCTTCAATACTTGTATGTGTGAGACTGTCAGCAATCAACCTTGTTATACAACTATCTGCCACTCATAATGCATCCATTGTTATCATGTTTCCTTAATCTGCCTATCTACTTTTGCTTGACAATACTAATACTTTTAATGATCGATATCGCTATTGCAGCCCAGCAATGATTCTCGTAAACTACAAAGAAAGTTATGTCAAACTCTTAGTCCGTGCTTCAAAATATTCAAAAACGGTCGATGTCGGTATGAGTAAATGACAATAACTATTTCCCACTTCATGATTATTTGGGTCTGGACATACGGGCGTTCGCGGGAAAAAAAAGAGAGATCTTTACCAAATTGCATCAAATTCTTCTTCTTTTATCGTTCTCTGATGCGACCACATCGATCTCTCTGATAAAGATGACAGTTTGTCTAAAATGTGTCTCATCGCTATACAGTTTTTCCTTCAGGGTTGTTGCTGAGGGCCACATCTCTGCTCTACTCTACTTCATGAAGACGGCATTGTTGTGGAGAGCTTTTGTGGGGAATTAGATATTAAGAGTCTTTTTAACCAGTCATGAGAATCATCAGCGGAAGACCATTCGACATCTGTTGTAGATGAGTGAGCTCATAATGGTCTACTTAACATCGGTTCAAAGTCAATATACAATAATAAATTATACCAAATTAAAATAAATTATACATTTAATACATAAGTATAATTACAGTATAATTAGTACAATTTATTGTTTTCCTATGTTCATGATAATCTAATGAAAATAACAAGAAGTCGTAAATTACTTTTAAAAAAGTAGTTGACTTACGTTTGAATAGCTTTATCATCAACTACAAAGTAAACCTCCTGGATGTAGTTTTGCGCTACAAAATAAATAATAATGAATGTGTTATTTGCGGATCAACATTAGATATATGTTAACATCCAACACGATCAGTTGATTAATGGGCTATGGTGGTTAATATATTTTTTTATTAAGCAGAACTAAAAATAAGGCTTGAGATGGCTCTAGCGTTCTTGTCAAGAATAACGGTTATTTGGAAAAGCAACATCAGTGTTGGAGTGAAAGTCAGGCTGTACAAATCGCTGGTGCTTTCTGTTGTGCTGATGGTTGTGAGAGTTGGACACTCACTGCGGATATGGAGAGAGGCTTACAAGCATTCGAGTACAAATTCTACTGACTAATTCTACGAATTTCCTATAGGGAACAAAGACCACTGTGTACGTAATAAACGAAGTAGAGATGTATGCAAGTGTTTAAGAAACGCTGCTTTCAATAGTGAAACGACGAAAACTAGCATAATTTGGACATGTATGTAGACATGATTCCTTGTCACAAACAATACTGCAGAGAACTGTCGAAGAGGAATAAACAGAGGAGGGCAAATAAAGGCATGAACAGACATCAAGGAATGGACAGGACAAAATATTTCCATAGTCATCCGCATCGTTGAGGATAGAATTCGCTGGAGGACTCTGTGTGCTGAAGCATCCAATGTGGTACCCTTACGCCCCTGAAGGGTTACGGGTTTATTGATTGATTGATTTATATATTGTTAGATAACCTTTTCTTCTGTTTGTTCACAGAGACAATACATACAGAAATAGGAAATCAGAGTAAAGTTGGACGTTTGTGATGACGTTTTTACTGCAGTAGTGAAGATGAACGTGATCTATGAAACATTCTGTGTGGTTTATTATCTGCGAGCCAACATATGACCGAGGAGTTGAATATGGGCTCGACATAACATATTTTAATGTGAACAGGAATGAAGATATTTAGGTGAGGGACAGCTGTCTGATTTCTCTTTCCGTTATTGTTTTTCTTAAACTTGCCTGAATTCCGTTTTACTCTGTTAAACTTTAAAAAGACATTGCACTGATATGAACATGGCATGCTGGACTATCAAGATGTATGTCGTACCAAGAGCTTGAGTTAAAGCTTCAGTTCACGCTCCAGTTTACGCTGCAGTTCACGCTCCAGTTTACGCTGCAGTTCATGCTCCAGTTTACGCTGCAGTTCATGCTCCAGTTTACGCTGCAGTTCACGCTCCAGTTTACGCTGCAGTTCACGCTCCAGTTTACGCTGCAGTTCACGCTCCAGTTTGCGCTGCAGTTCATGCTCCAGTTCGAGCTCCTGTTCATGCTCTAGTCCACGCTCTAGTTCATTCGCTAGTTCATGCTCTAGTTCATTCTCTAGTTCATGCTCCAGTTCATACTCCAGTTCATGCTCCAGTTCATGCTCCAGTTCATGCTCTAGTTCATGCTCTAGTTCATCTTCAGTGAACATATTGTGGAGATGCTTTCATGTAGTCTTGAAAATGTGTGTTTCTGATCTTTATTTGAGCACCTAACAACGCAAAGATTACAAAACAATAATTTCTTGGTAAGACACAAGTCTAGAATGTTGACTACGTGACCACGAAGTTGAGACGAAATTAGCAAGCAGTGAATGCTTTTAATCTTGAACATTTGATGGATCTCCGAGTCATAGATATGATTCTACTATCTCATGCCAACAGACTTTCTCAGTCAATGAATGTGAAATATAGCGTTTATGAATATAATAAAACTCAAACTAATAGATAAGGAGGGGATGGGGGTGTAGTCTTAATCTCTCCCCCCCCCTCTCCCATTTAAGAAATCGGAACATGACAGTGTGAAATGATCTCTACTCCCTATTCTCGATGGCAAATACATTATGTGGACAATGCTAGCTTTGGTTTTAATTCTTGCTTTTGTTTTGGTCTTGATCCTAAGTATAATCCTCCTGTTTCTACTATAACATAGTCTTATTATTCTTGTACTTCCTAGTCATTTGTTAGAGTACACCAGTGGAATTTGGGGCATTTAATGGGCATCAAGGGGTGTCAATCAAACTAGTATTCAATTCACATATATTAAAGTTCATCGGTGGTTATACTATTACACATAACATAATTACAATTTCTACAAACCTCTGTTGATACATACTTACCCAAGTGCTATAGGTAGGTCACTAACATTCACAGCTAAACATGTGTCCCCCACATGTGTACATCTAGCTTGGGTTTGACAAGTTAAACATCACTCAAGTTCATTACAAGTTCAACAAGTTCACACAATAGTCAGTTCCTATAATAAAGTCTCCTGCAAGACTGCAATGCACTAAACACTGGCCCACAGAGATTGATATCCACAGAAAATTGTATGGGAGCACTGAGGAGCTTTCAAATACAGCAGCGTTTATTAAGAAAACAGGACTTGCTGTGTAGACATGTCAAACTCCGAACGAGAAGAAGATAATAAAGTCTTGCCTCTTGGAAATCTATCTATATCGTCAACTAAAATTGTCAATGTTTGTCAATTGTTGAATCAGCTGTGGAAATATAAGTTTCTTTTAGGATCTTCCGTCCTTCCTTCGTTAATGTGCACTGTTGTCCTCTATCTACGTCAATGTGGACGATAGAATTCGTTGGAGAGGTACTCAAAACCCTTCTATAATTCGTCAATACGTTACAGATCTCGTTGTAGAAAGTTCTTCACTTTCTCAATGTGAACCACAATTGACTATTGCCTTCTGATCTTTTATAAGATTCTTCGAGCCGATTTTGAAGACCTTGTATCTGCTATCTGGAATATGTCGACCTCATTTCCCGAGATGTTGGGAGTATGTCAAAAAACGTCTCCACTAAGTAAACTGGATCTTGTAATAAATGTCGTTATTTGTCCTAAAGAAGTCCGTAGTCTGTTGTGACGTGTCAAATTGTCAAGTCCATTAAAACTATTTCCTATAACCGTTCCTATTTTATTATAAATCTAGTCTAAAAAATCAACACAATATAAAATTAGACCTCTTTACAAACTCATCTATTCTTGTATTGAAGACGGTTTCTTTCTAATATTCTAGTTCGTTTTGATTCTACCTTCTGTTTAACATCCCTGTTCACGTGTAGACAACTTTATATAATAGTTCTTTTAGTCACTTGAAACGTTCTTGAAATTCTGTTATCCTGTACTATCACCTTCTATAATATATTATTGAGTGGTAACCTTGTTCAACTATAAGCTGTATACTATAGAGTAACTCCTTTTATTTACAAGTAAAGTTCTTGCAGTTTTTCATGTTGTGTTTCACCTTCATATTATTGAGTGGTAACTGTGTCCACTTATAAACTGTACACTGTGATAGTCCCTTCTGTTTCCAATTAAAGTTCTTAAGTTTTTCTATGCTATGTTTCACCTTCATATTATTAAGTGGCAACCTTGTTCAACTATTAACTGTATACTATAAAAGCTTCTTTTGTTTATAATTAAAGTTCTTTCAGTTTTTCATGTTATTTTTCATCTTCATATTATTGAGTTCACTTATAAACTGTATACAATCTTTTACAATTTATAACATTAATTATTCATGAGTTCTTTGATTTATACAAATTGTCCCTTTCTACTATGTTACTATGTTCCTTACTGCTCTACGTTATTCAGTTATAAATGTCAACAAATCACTTCCTATTCTACACACTAAAATTCCTTGAAAAAATTTGCATATTATCCTGTTCCATCCTATTGTAAAAAATTCTGAAGTTTAAATACTGTTAGTTGGCTCTTTATAGCTATCACCGGAATATCCCAGTTAACTGTCACTGCTGTCATAAGTAGCTAAATTGTTGTCTACTCACTGTTCGTTTCAATTAGGCACCACTGCATACATTTCTTGACTGGTGATGTCTTACTACTGGGTTCTTGTGTCGTCTCTGTGAGCAAGTGTCTTCATTATCGAGTCAAGATACCTAAATATTTACAATGTCCCGGCACTTTCCTAGCTAATCTAGAAAAGACCGATGCGACTGATTTCTCCTCACATCTTTAGAGCTGTTATCCGTTCAGATGTCGAGAGAATAATTCATTCTGTTCACTTCTCCATTCTATATTATAGTTCCACTTTTGAGTTACCAGATGTAAAATCTAGTGTTTTTCTTATCCACGTGAAAGTCATGTCCTAGCATGTTCACGTCCTATTTCACATTATCGGCGCAAGACTAGTTTAAGTCTCCACTGTGACCTTTGTTCTACTTTCGAGGTAATTCCTGACTTGCAGTGCGATTGCTATTGTTACTGTATATTTGAATTTGGAATATAATTAGTATTTAAAATGAATTGATATTTATTGAAAACGATTGTATTAGAATTAGGGTTAAGGGTTAGGATCCGGTTTGGCGCAATTTGCTTTCATGGTATTTCCTAACCTTTGTTGTGTGATCAGGGCCGGTCTTAGGCCATTGCTTCCTATGCGCGCAGTGGGGCCCGCACTTTCATAGGCCAATAAATTCATATTAGAATTTATTCTATTATCCTCTTCCCTACCCAGACTGGGCCCCCGCGCAATCCGTTTCGCATAGGGCCCCTCAATTGTTAGGGGCGGCCCTGTGTGTGATTTGGCAAGCGTATGGTTAAGTACTTACGGTACGGTTAGGATTAGAAATAATATTTCTAACGTGTGTGCGCACCTCGCTCCGTGTGTAGCGGGCAGAAATACTGATCACTCATTACAAATAATAGGGAATTTTTTTTAAATATGTAAATTGGAAAAGAAACAGATTATGCATAAGTTCGTCTGTGTCTAGATTTGAACTGCGAGATTATCGGGATGCCAGTCACGGCAGCCATTAATTGCATTGGTGTTAAACGGAAATCCGTGACGTCTCCTAGTTAAAAATGTATACAGATTGCTATTTATAGCACAGTGTAGAATCAAAAGCAACTTTTACCTTATTTGTGAAAATGTAAATTTGGACTGTCAATAGACAAATCTAATCTCACTCTATTTTCATTAACTGTCAGGATGTGACTGTTACATAAGTACTAAGGATCATACCCACAACCCTAAAAAGGAGGGTCTCCCGTACCTCTATTAATAGTTTTCCTAAAAAAATGCCACAAAAATCTCATGAAAATGAAAAAAATGTCATTAAAAAGA
The DNA here is from genome assembly GCA_034231615.1 of Meghimatium bilineatum. Classification (NCBI taxonomy): domain Eukaryota; kingdom Metazoa; phylum Mollusca; class Gastropoda; order Stylommatophora; family Philomycidae; genus Meghimatium; species Meghimatium bilineatum. The sequence goes on along the minus strand of CM067305.1, from coordinate 46,268,988 downwards.
AGAAAATGCCTTTTGTTTTTAAGGTAACCCCCCCCCCTCCACCAACTTACCGTAGGCGTATCTACAGTGTGGCTAAAATGTGACATATTGCACTCCAACAAGGTATATAGACGGATAGAAGGTAAGGCTGAAAACCCTTGATGTATGAGACAGAATACACAATAATGTCTCATGTCTACATAAACAGAAGCTAGTAAATGATTAGTCTTATAAGAACAGATATCTGAGTAGAGACATACATATACATATGTAAACATATTTTAGACAGATAAGACATGCTATTGAAAAGAAACAATTACAATGAAGTGAAATTTTGACAGCAGGAAAACAAGAACACAATAAAGAACTTGACACTTAATTTACAAGTATACTGGAATTAAAGGTGGGTTGACAAGAATGCAATAGGAAAATATTTCGTAAAGGTGAAAGAAAACATGCATAGTTCAATGTATAACAAGAAGCCGATCTGTCACTATGGAAAGACATTATTAATATGTGAATTTAGTACAGCCAATATTATATTAGGAGATAAAACGATCTGTTCCAGGTTGTGACATCAGTGTTGTGTGTAGGAACAATTCAGTGTGGAGATGTGATGTAATATGTTCCAAGTTGTGCCATCAGTGTTGCGTGTAGGAACCATTCAGTGTGGAGATGTTATGTAATATGTTCCAAGTTGTGCCATCAGTGTAGCGTGTAGGAACAATTCAGTGTGATGTTATGTAATATGTTCCAAGTTGTGCCATCAGTGTAGCGTGTAGGAACAATTCAGTGTGGAGATGTTATGTAATATGTTCCAAGTTGTACCATCAGTGTTGCGTGTAGGAACCATTCAGTGTGGAGATGTTATGTAATATGTTCCAAGTTGTGCCATCAGTGTAGCGTGTAGGAACAATTCAGTGTGGAGATGTTATGTAATATGTTCCAAGTTGTGCCATCAGTGTAGCGTGTAGGAACCATTCAGTGTGGAGATGTTATGTAATATGTTCCAAGTTGTGCCATCAGTGTAGCGTGTAGGAACCATTCAGTGTGAAGATGTTATGTAATATGTTCCAGGTTGTGACATCAGTGTAGCGTGTAGAAACCATTCAGTGTGGAGATGTTATGTAATATGTTCCAAGTTGTGACATCAGTGTAGCGTGTAGGAACAATTCAGTGTGGAGATGTTATGTAATATGTTCCAAGTTGTGCCATCAGTGTTGCGTGTAGGCAACATTCATATTGGGATGTGATGTAATCTGTTCCAAGTTGTGAAATCAGTGTAACATGTAGGCAACATTCAATATGGGAATGTGATGTAATATGCTCCAAGTTGTGTGTCATTATTGTAGCACATAGACTACATTCAGTGTGTAGATGTGACTTGATCTGTTCCAAGTTGTGAGATCAGTGTATCTTGTAGACTACATTCAATGTAGAAATGTGACTTGATCTGTTTTATGATATACTCGTAGTTGTGCGCACGAATATTATCAACATTGTATAACATTTATATGGCATTGACATTGTAGGCTTATACTGCAGTTCATCTATATCCTGGACACACATTTCACTTTGTTTATATTCTGAAGAATACACGAAACACAGGAAACATGTATAAATCTTTCGTCAAAATAGTCTATACACTTCCTTGTGTGCTCGCTCCCTTTCATTTTTTACTAAACCATAGATGAAAATATTAATTGTAGAAAACTTCAACATTAGCTTGTGTAAATTGGATATTTGTCATGAAATCTCTTCAAACTCTGAACACAAGAATATGTGTTAATCTGCTGGAAGCATTTTATTTAAGCCATACTTCATAATTTGAACACACCAATAAGTGTTAATCTGCATAAATAAAACGTGTTTTATTTACGTTCATTCGCAAATTCCCGCCGGATCTGTTTTATAATATAATAAAAGTCCTACTAGATTTACAGCAGGGTGTATCTCAAAGAACGGAAATGCGCTGTGAACGGAAATACATCCGACTTCGACGTAGACAACTAATACATTAAGAATGTTGTTTAAATTTTCCACTGAACGGAAGACGTCTGAAACCATACCTCTAATTTAGTAGTCCAGCCGTTCTAGAGAACTAATGCTCATAATTCCGCGTTTGTCACCAATCTCAAAACTAACCATGGTCTTGCACTCTTGACTGCTGCCTTATGTCGCTACCAACATAACCACAGACGCCCGCGACACTAGAGTTTGAAAATAAGCTAAGAAGTAGAACTGTCTAATATTCTATCACGTATGTTGAATATCATGCATATACATTAGATTCTATCTACATCATATAGATGTATTTATGTATGTATATATTTTTTTTTCTCGCCGTATTTTAAACATAATATACTTCGGTTGCATTAGTATTTGCTGGTAAACATCTATGACTGAGTATATTTTTACACATAATTTTAGCAACAATTCGGTATTCAGTTACATATTTAGATGTTATTTTGACTGGAAAAAAAACCCAGAATAATCCGTCTTAGAAGTTGATAGATTTGAGATGTGATTGTTTGTTCCTGCTCGTAAACTTTCATTAACTGCTACTGATTTTCTCACTCTTTTGCGTGCCTTTCTCACTCATGCAGATCGATCAGCTGGATGTAGTCCAGAGAAAGGACTGCATTGTGTCATGATTTACAACTTGGCAGCGATATCTGTGCCTTTCGGTTTAACGCATCACTCTTCCGTATGGGCTTGTCACTTTAACCTTCTATAGGATTGGGCAGCCATATCTACCCCTTAAAGACTCCCAGTTGCCTTTTATTACTTGCCTGGTAAGTAACAGTGTCTCTACATCCCTAAAATCTCCTAGCTGCCTCTTGCTAGTTGCATGTCAAATAATAGTGTTTCTGCACCTTTTTCGGACTCCCTCAACAAAAGGGCGAGTGAAATTATCTTTCAATCATTAATCTTCTTTCACATCTTCTACGCTAGTTGTCAAACTATTGATTGTAAGCAGGAAGTTGTCAAGAAAACGGACTTCCCCGTGTCATGACATAAAGCTTGACTACTATATCTGTACTTGTCATCTTGACATATCCGATCAGCTTAACTTTTGGGCCACGTGGAGCTATGTGTGGGGCAGTTAAATTCACTCCAAGAATCCTACTACAACATATATGAGATGTGACAGTGTTGCTATGCTGTTTTCCAGTTGTAGACCTTGGTAACACTCGTGCGGTTCTTTCTTCTTTATTTTCTCCATCGTTTCTTATTTCTCATTACTTACCACAGATATAAAAATCACTGAAACACTGATGAAAATGAAAAAGTAACAAGTTAGAAAAGTTGCGAATAAGATAAAGAATAACATTTTAGATACCATGCAAAAATAGTTTTTTTTTAAGACAGCGAGTGTAAGAAGTGTGATATTACAATGCTTAATGGACAAGACACAAAATCATCTTATGTCGGTCAGTAAGCACAACGGGGTGCAAAGGTAACACACTGCTCTCGGCAGAACCAGTCCCAAAAGTACATCCTCGTGGTGTACCCTGGAAGCAGAAATGCAGTGGATCGTGCTGATTCTGGCTAAACCTTTTTGGGATCGTGTCCGAGAATGTGAAGATTCTTAATTAGAAACTTACCTCACAGCACGTGGGGCATTCCCATAAGTACTCCGCCCTCTGATCCATCAGACATTCGACTCGATGGTGTTTCGAGTCTAATGCTGCCAAAAACAGACGACGACATCAGGGCACAACTCTGGCCCTTGCGACAGGTTTCTGTGTTGTTCCGCCCACCCACGCCGTGCCCGTAACTAGTTCAAGCACAACGTCGGCCTGTCGGAACAACATGGTAACTGTTATCGAATGCTACATCTATGGGATTGTATAGATGATGTTTCCATGAAGCTTCTATAAGAAATTAACCTCAATATAAAGGCATGTCATCTACTAAGGTTGACTACTACTCATCTACTACTTTTCATGAGCCATTGGTAAGACCCACAGACGTGGAGGTAGCAGGTGGAAAGAGATTTGACTGCATAAAAGGCAGACAATATCTCCGACACCACCAGTGTCAACACATGCAGTGGCATTGTCGATACACAGTGACGCTGGACAGTCCAGTCCGAGCATTGGAGGGGCGGCCAATGAAAAAGGCATGAAAAGGCAGATGCATGGCGAGAGAAGAAACGACAACATACTGAGTACAATGAAAGGGCGGTGCAGCGCCAGAGGGCAGCGCCAACTGCAAACAGAAAGTGAAAACGTTCCAAGGAAATCGGAACTACAAGCCCTGTCAGCTTGAGACAATTTTCTAGTTACCTGTGCTCTTTACGTGCAGAGACTCAGACCCAATCGTGGTCGCCCGGCAAAGAAAGAAGACCTAACCTAACTCTAATGTTGAGCTTTCCTACACCGGAAACATGCTCGCGGAGAGAAAGGGTTCCGTACCCGATGGATCCGGTCACAATGGGACAAAGAAGGTAGCCGTGGCCCAACTCTGCTGTCGAGCTGTCCTATACTGGAAACATGCTCGCGGAGAGAAAGGGTTCAGTACCCGATGGGCTCAGGCACAAATGGGACAAGGTCGTTCAGCTCGAGAACACGCCTTGCTCCCAAATACAAGGTGAAATTCCGACTGGGACGAGGGGTTCACCATGTCGGTGAACGACACCACGGCTAAGAAGCCGAAGGAGCCCGGGTCCACTCTTCTATTGAGTTCTTCCTTCACTGGAACCAGGTTCGGGGAGGAGAAAAGGTTCAGTACCCGATAGGAACAGGCACAGAACGTCTAATTACACGAAGCAAGTTCGCTGCTGGTTGAACACCTCGTGCGAGATAGACGTGAACGACAATCGTCTCGACGAAGAGTTATTACACACCCACACGCCCGTCGAGAGATAGGCAGGTGTCACTGGATAGGGACGCCTACTACCCGAATTAAAGGCATGACGAAAACGGATGTTCTAGGCCTCGGACATCCAGACCACAAAGTGAGCCAACCGAGGTGTATGTAACACAGTTCAACTGTGGAACTTGTACCACAACGTACTTAACGCTCCCCGGCGGAAATCACGATATATTCGTTATAGTTATAAGAGAGCGAACGCAGAAGAAGAAGAAGAAGAAAAATAAGTATGCAAAACATATGATGATAGTTTATACCTACCATAGCATAGACGAGTATAAACACTAATAGCGACCACTGTAAGTGCAATGACCCAAGACTTCATTCTTGATTTCAAAATGTAAGTCCGTCTGCAAACAGACAAAATCAATTTAATATAATATAATATAGTATACATATATTTTAAATATTGTTATCAAATATAGTTATAATATAATTATGTTTAAAAAATAAATATAATATAAATATTTATATCTCGTTTTTGCTATTATTTGTCTCCCTATTCATCTATGGCTAGCTGCAAAAAGAAAGAATGGCAACTAAAACACAGTCATTCTAAGCGAAAAGCACTGTTAGAACTTAAAAAGAGTTCCCTTGGATTTCTTGATGGCCATAATGCTGCAACTCCAAGTTAGTCATTTTATTGTCATGTGGATTATCTCGGCACTTTTTCAGAGACAGGTTGTTCTTAAGTGTGGGAGTTGGTTTTTGGCATCAACAGTCATAAACCCGGGACTCCCACAAGGACCACCACTGTCTCCAGTATTATTTAATGTGTTCAAATTACAAGCTGTCAGATTGCAGGACCAGGGAGAACTATGTGCTATGCTGATGACATCTTGGTATATAGGCAGGGCAGAGATAGAAAAACGATCGCCACGAATTTGCAGAGGGAGTTTGATCGTATAGGGGATTGGTGCAGTAATTCTGGAGCTGTTGTTAAATCCATCAAAAGCATCGACAACATGGTTTTCCCGAAATAATCACATAGTAAACACGCCCACGCCATCGGTTACTTTGAGAGGGGATGTCCTCGAGAGAACCAGCACAATTAAGTACTTATGGGTTATGTTGGACCGCAGTCTGAGTTTCAAAGATCATTTTGACCACATCATTATAAAGGCTTATAAAAGTCTTGTGGCGATGAAAATTAAGGCTGCTGCTCAATGTGAACATAGGCTGCTGTATCAGGGATTGGTGGTAGTGGTGGTAGAGTACACACTGGCGATTCTAACACAGAGTCAGACTCAAAAAGATAGATTGGATATAATTCAGAATGAGGCAATTCGAATCATTTTTGGGTGTACGAGAGATACGTCGACATGGGCTATGCGATACTTACTGGATTGCCCAACTGCAGAGCAAAGAATACAAATCTGCAGGGCTCGGGACTACTTACAAATCACCGCTGATAAAGAACATCCTCTACACCCTGAAACTCTCAAAGTGAAAGGCAGTCGACTTAACCGTTTCCCCCTTAGAGCGCCTCTGCGCGCCTTTTACTGGCTGCCTCCTGGAGCGCCACAAAGACGCTTTTTTTACTTGTTTCGTTGCGATCGATATGACATTTTTTGTGTGTGTCGGGTCTATTAGAAACCATGACCATTGCGTAGATCCTTGGTTTAGCTTCTGTTTTATGTTTTAATCGGAGAAATCGGACATAAAAATTATTTATTACGATTTTTTGTAATTAGCAGAGTTTTAACCGATTTTCGAGCAGCTGCCGCTCGATTTTTGTTACTTGTTTCGTTGCGATCGATATTACATTTTTAGTTTGCGCCGGGACTATTAAAAACCATGATCATTGCGTAGATCCGTGGTTTCGCTTCTTGTTTTATGTTTAATCTAAGAGATCGGTGGAAAAATGAATTTATTACGATTTTTTTAAAATTAGAAAATTATTAGACCTAATTTTGAAAATGGAAGATATTATTCATATGTACACTGATGATGACATCCGTAGTTAAGATGGAAACATGCACGATGTGGGTAATTTGCGTTTCAAATATAACGTGGAAAGTGACAGTGAAGTTCTTGTTAGATAGGCCTAATGTTTCCGACAAAGAGATGGACATTCTTGGCAATAATTGTGACATCGCAAATTTCGCCGTAGTGATGTAGTTTTTCGAGTAGAAGTTGAGAGTTGTGTACAAAACATTGGGTCTGTACATAATCTTGATGAGATTGCCACATGTTATGAATACTTTAACATCATTGTCAACGATGAGTTTATCAATTTGCAGCCGATTCGACAAATTTTTATGTAATATAACGCACAGAACAAAGAAGGAAAGAATACACGCGCTGAACATCTGCAACCGCCATTGAAATAAAATGACATTTTTGAATTTTATATTATGATGGACCTGTGTATTCTGTTTGAGTATGGCATGTACTGGAGTACAGATGACAGGTTCAACGTTTTGGGAATCTCACCCTGTTTGGAAAAAAGGGTATTTGAGAATATATCACAATATTTTCGTCTCAATATGACTCCTCTACTCAACACCCCAAAGGTAAAAAAATAATTTTTCCCACATTATGTCGAGTTTGACAGTTGATTATTTAAAACATATATGTATTAAATTATCTTTGATATAGGTTTATACAAGACTATTCATTTTTCTGTTGATCTGCCAAGTCTGAGTGTGATATGATGAATAGTTTGAAAGAAAATGTAATTTTGTCATCATCATATCCATATTTTGGAGGAGTTGTGCCCCTTGCCTTAGGGATCAGGGATTGACAATTGGGAAATCTCATAAGGGTGAAAGGATGGATGGGGCACGCAGATGATATTATACAGAGTGTGCAAATTGGAAGATGTGCTACCTGGTGTGGAATGGAGTCGTGCACTCTTAGATTGTCCACAGCCTTGAAAATAATAACACGATAGAGAATGCAGGGAATGGTGCCCGACAGTGGTGGAGTCATGGTGGGAAACCATCAGAGAGAAAAGTGGTGCATTTGCTCAGACGATAAGCAGCATGACAATGGAGATTTTGGCAGTAACCAAAGCTTTCCAATGGGTCTGCTTCCAGACTATCTGCGAGCATGCCTGCTTACTCAGGCATGTGACTTTTATTTTTGTGCCGGGGCACGCGGGAGTCCGGGATAATGATAGAGCAGATAGGTTGGCCGCCCACGCTGCTACTACGGCTGTTGGTGGAGCGATGGATCTGGCAGACATTTTGAATGCCCTACAGGAAAACGCACGAACAAATGACTGTACAAGTGACGATGACTCATGTTCCATGATTAGAGTAAAGAAGCTTAGTTTGAAATGTGGTGTCGCTAGAAAGGAGAGTTTTCGAGGGCGAGAAAGAATGATGGTCAATCAACGACGTACTGGGACCGTCAGTCAACGTGTAATGGCAGATACACTGAAGGAAAGATCTGAGCACCTGTGGACTTGTCCAGAGTGCAATGACGATGATCCAACGACTAACTAACTAACTAGGGTGCAGTGCCACCAGCTGAAAATCCTCTACTTCTAATGAATCCATATTCTTGCAATCTTTAGGATTAATGCAGATAAAGGGTTGATTCCCTTCCAGCACTTCAGACATGTTTGTCTTCACAGACTTCGTCACAGAAATGATCATATAGTTGTTAGACGTATAATGTATATAGTGCGCTTCAAACTATTTGCAACTGTTTAATTATTTTATAACTTGGCAAATATTTCACTCAAATTCATTAAATTTTCAATAATTCTTACAGCTGATGGGAATTGAACCAGGTCTGTTCTAGCGACACCTGTTCGCCTTGCAATTCAAGTAAACAGGTTTCCTGTACTTGACCTACCACATCCCCAATAAAAGATGTGATCTCGTTAAGTCGTAATAAATGGAAGTGTAGTTGGGTGTTTCAGGATTCTTCATTTGGAATAAGTTGACTCATTAATGTATGTGTTATTTAGAGATCACAGCATAGCCAGGTAAGGTTTTCCTGATACAATAATGCGATAGGATTAGCAATCAGACAGTGAGAACTCAAAGTGCTCGTAGTAAAATGGAGGATTTTACGAAGACAAATGCTAAACGTCGAATACGAAAACATTACATTAAATATGCTACAATCAATATTTGCGAACTGCGAAATACAAAACAAGAACATATAGATGAGATGAAAAAGAGAGGCATCACGGTCCTAGTATTAGCTGATACAGGAATTAAGAACAAAGGCTGTAAGAAAGTATACCAAAATTACACATTTATATTTAGCGGAGTTGACCCAGTTTCAAGAGCAAAACTCGGGATAGACTTCCTCCTAGATACGACATTAGTCAAGAGCATTATTCGTGGCACACATCAAAACGAAAAGTCAATAACTGTCACGATGACAATAGACAGTGTAAACACAACATGTATACATTCCTATGCCCCATGTAACACACCAAACAACGAAAACAAAAGAGGGGAATTTTTTTGAGGATGTAAACAGATTAATATGTAACAGCAAAAAAATGAAGATTATATATATATATATATATATATATATATATATATATATATATATATATATATATATATATATATATATATATATATATATATTAAGGGAGATTTCAACACACATCTTGGAATTAGAGAAGGAATATAGGAATATAAAGGACTCTTCGGCCACACAAAATAATATTAACGACAACAGTTATAAATTAATAGATGCATGCATCCGTGGATATATACAATCTCAGAACTAATAGCAATGGATGTTCATTCTACGCATTTCAAAGCAGTGTGAAGTTATCAAAGAAGCAACACAATTATTTCTAAGAACGTGTCACTTGGAGTGGAGAAAACCAAGATAGTGATCCTAACCAGTGCCAACTCAGCATTGCAAACCCTTCTGAACCGAACCACATTCCATATAAACGTCTTAAAATCACTAATGTCTCTATAAAACATCCAAGCAAAAATATTAGTTCTCTAATGGATTCCATGTCATTCGAAAATCAGTGTAAATGAAATTGGTGATCAATTAGCAACAACAGATAAATGTTTGGTAATTTATTCAGAAATGAAGTTAATCATCAAATTTCCTATACACGCGAAATAAAACTTAACTCACATATTCAGCCGTAAAGATGATGCTATCTAAACGTTTGGAAGAAATGGAGATCAGGCATTTTTAGATTGGCAACATGCTACAACAAATTCAAACAATACATGAATGAAAAGTTTGGAATTGGCGACACCAATATGTGACCATCTGGAAAATCTGCAGAAATCATAAAACATTTGCAGAACTTTCCACAATAACCACACCTTAAGAGAAGATCTCGCCATGTGAAAAAAGCTTTGACGGACAAACTCTACGGACATGTATTGAAGCTTTTAACCAAAGTTAAGATCATGAATAAATCGTTATCAGAGCATGCATATGATAAGAGTTTAAAGGCGAAATATACATATATTCAAAGTCTTATATGAGCTATATGCACAAACACTGAAGATATCATTCCATGAAATTATCACGCTATAGTGCGTTCATTCTGATGTCTAATCGGAGAAAACATAACGCACGAGTTTGTAAAGATTTAAAACATATTCATCCCTTTGTGCCATATTTACGATGTTTCACAAGGCCAATGTTATAGCTGGAAACAATTTCATAGGTGAATATTATGTCTACTATTAAGGTGGGAACACTACAATGAGTGTGAAAAAAAAATCCATAAAAATAAAAATTCCGAAATCGGATATGCTAGGTCGAATGATTCAAATTGGCAGCACAAAACATTCACTCTCTAGCCTAAACAACAAGAAAATTATTGCTGATTATATGAGAGCGGACACAAAAGAAGAGCTTAAACCAGATATGCGGATTTAATTTCTATACGTTTTTATATTCATTGTCAGGAAATAATAGAATAACTTTCTATTTTACATACACATTTTAAAGTCTACATTCATATAAAGCTAATCACAATACAATTACTTCATTTCATAAAGTGTGGCCCACTTCTTTTTCGTGGTTCAGTCTCATGATGATATAAATTCAATTAATCCTATTATAATCACATCCCCGAGGCAAACCCTGAAACTATTCCTAGAAGTTTTGAATTTCGTCCTTTATTCTGTGGTAGTGCACATAGAATAGTTCTGTATAGTATATTTAAAAAAACATTTCTGCATATTGCCCATAGTTTTATATGTATCTTGGTAAAACTGAAATCTCTTTGTATCCTCTCAATTTGCAGAAATGAGAAGGGCAGATATTTTAGATCTGCGGACAGTGGATCATTTTCTATATAAAGTGGGGGATGACTGCCTTCAATTATCTACACAGAATTAATTAGGCCTTCAGTCGTTAATTTTTTTAATTATTATTGTCGTGTTTCAATTGGTCACTATTTATACACTTGGAATCGCATACCAGAAATAGCCAAGTCGACTCTAAGTATATAAATAGTGACCAACGGTTAACACGACAATAATCAATGACATAACGACTGAAGCCCTAATTTATTCTGTGCAGAAGTCTTCTATACCGCTGATTGTTATTGGTGGGGGCCAACACGTTCTATTTATAGTCTCATCTGAAGATTGAAGTAGGGATTTCTGAGTTCTGGTGTCAGTGAACAGGGTAAATTTAAATCAGCTGGGGGGGGGGGCAGTAAGAGTGGCTTGGCGAGCCGCATTTTGTTATCAGGGATAGGGGATATTTTCAGATTGGCTTGGCAGCTCTTGTCAAGGAGGAGGGAAAATTGACAAAAGTTGGTGTCATTAGTACTGGTTCTGTTTTAGCATTAATCAATAAAATTGTTTGATTTTGAAATATTGTTTAAAAAGTGTGTTTTCGTACGTTGTCGTCGAAAATATCTTTAAGGTGGAAGGGATACATTTTTTTGGCATAATTAAACATAAAGGGAGAGGGAGTAAACATTATCCAAATATTGTTGACGTAATTAATGGATAGATCTCTTACCAACAACTACTTTAAAAAACATAGAAATGAAAGCAAATCCCATATATTTGAGAACCGCAGAAACTACGAACGATTAACTCTTGTTTCCTATGTGCAGTGGAGTGATTTTTCTGAAATTTTATACCCAGGAGACGTCTTTTTGGGGTTGTTCATACATTAGGTTAACAGTGAGAGGGGATATTTTCAGATTGGCTTGGCAGCTCTTATCAAGGGGAAGGGAAAATTGACAAAAGTTGGTGTCAGTAGTACTGTTGTTTGTTTTGTTTTTTTGCATTAACCAATAAAATTGTTTGATTTTGAAATATTGATTGAATAATGTAAAAATAAAAAAGTGTGTTTTCGTACGTTGTCGGCGAAAATGTTTTTTTTTTAAGGTGGAGGGATACATTTTATGGGCATAATTAAAAATAAAGGGAGAGGGGGTAAACATTACCAGAAAATTGTTGACGTAATTTATGAATAAATCTTTTACCATACCAAACATTTACTTTAAAAAAAAATTGTTAATGAAAGCGAATCCCATATGTTTGTTTGAGAAACCAAGGAATTGCGAGCGATTAGCTATTACTTTCTATGTGCAGTGGGATGATTTTTCTGAGCTTTCATACACATGAGACTTCAGATTTCGGCTTAGTGCAATGCCTATTGAAGAAACTTACTCAGGGGGGTCTATAATTGTATAAATGGCATGCTACAGATAAGAGAGCCTCAGTATAACGTCATGTCATCTACTAAGGCTCACAGATGCAACCGTATTTATTAACCCGTATAGGACATTGATTTTCACATATTGAAGGAAGTTCTAGTCATTGGTGTTCAACTTTGTCAGAGCTATGTGAAACGTCCCAACTAAGTTTTCTTTGAGGCATATAAATAGTCAAGCCCATTGGCAAGAGCGGATTGGGTGGTTCAACTATTAGAAACTATTTCTCACTATTGTTTCCTATTCCAGTTAGTTGATTTTACTTTCTCACTCTTGTTTACTATACCATTTGGCGGAATTTTACTTTCTCACCCGTGTTCAGCATGTCAGTTGGTGGATGTTTACTTTCTCACAATTGTTCACTTTAAAATGTTGAGAGGTTACTCACGACACATAATTCCATAGCTTCAAGCGATATTCCTCATGGATCACCGAAAAATAATATTTACTATATAAACACAAAGACACGAGCGGGATTCGAACTTGCGACTTCATATGCACAAAGTGAACAGCTTAGCCAGGGAGACTCCAGTGTTTTACTGGTATTTTTTTTAAAGTTGATGATTACTATAATTTATCCCAGTGGAACATGTCTTAGGTGAATTTGTTCTAGGTGACTATTTTATTCAGTCTGGACAGTTTCCCTGGCAATCTTGAACCCTGTAATCTTGAACCCTGTAATCTTGAACCCTGTAATCTTGAACCCTGTTGCAGATTCCCTTCCATCAATCTGGACATTCATCAGGTTTCATCATAGCGAGATTGTGGAGCTTGGTAATGTAACTCTACGTTCATCCCAATTAGTCACCTCTTACAAGATGTATGGCAGGTGGTAATGTTAATTTGCTGTGCTTTCGTTTTTGTGAAGAACATCATGGCAACACCGGCATACAGGCAGGAATATATACAGACATTTTAACATCAAGAACATAAAATTGCGTGACACAGATATGAAGATATTTGTTTGAATAAAATAACTTGCCACAGATCATAAGCTCAGATGTGAACGTCGGAGCACAGTAGGGGGTTCCTGTTAAACTGCAAAAGTTTGCCTGACACACCGCGTTACCTTTAGTTCCCGTGCTGTTGTAGAGTGAACTTGCCTGCAGATAATACATTCATGTTAATCAGCAACAAATCTTTTCAGATGATCGTGTAACGTTAGACTGAATGCCATACACAGCAACATTAATATTTGTACCAAAGGTTAGAAAAAGATTATATGATGCAGATTATGTACAAATACATGTCAGAGAACAATCAAGACACAATTTTACATCTGAAAACTAAGTTTCATGAACATAAAGCAATAATCAAAATGAGCTTTCCTTCAGCATTCGTTTTCAAATGTCTATTTGTTAGTAGGATGTAGTCCGGGGAACGGAATGTGTTATGTTATAGATTACAGCTTATCTGTGATATGTTCACTTTTCAATAAGGCACGTCTTCTGAGTAACGTTCATTTTTGCATATGAAACTGTCGGCACGAACCCCAAAATCTCCTTTGTCGCATTTTACGATATGCATTGACAGGTTATAGTATTACTATTCTTTATTCGCCTTTCAAACATTGGCAAAGTTGACGATAACAACGATTTCAATTTTTACAACACTTAACTTAGGACCAAAGCATGGACTGATGAAAGGGAAGCAATATTGTAATCTTCCGACTACTTCACATGCAATAACTTCATGGCTACGTCCCTTTTGAGGATTAAGAATATTGTACTCCAGATCAAGACCAAAAACTATCTTCTTCAATTTGTAAGGCACCTTTAAAAAATATCAACAATGAACGTACGAGTAAAGTACAGCTGATCCAGGAAACGAAAGTATACGCGCACTATTTTTTCTTCTTTCGTTCACTTGAAACATGTCTATATCTGTAATTCTGTCTCCTTAATAAAACTCACTGTCTTTTGTAGTTCATACAGTGTCCCATAGAGCTTTGATTCCAGTGCTGTTTCCTCTGGCCAATATGTCTTCCTCGGTGTTTCATGCTCAGAACACTCTTGAAGTATATGTTTGGCACTCTGTGCTGCCTGTCCACATGTATGTACACATGGCCGTGTTGCCAATCTTGAACTTTGTATACATGTGGCTGCGGAGTCGGTTGTGTCCTGTTCTGAGACGTAGAATTATAACTTGTTCTGATTAGGCTCACTATAAAATTATAGATGAAACAATATAATGATCATCTTTTCTTTTTTCCGACATCGTAATCAACCATCACGATTTTCGTTTCGTTTCTATATATGTGCGGGATTTTAGTTAACATCATCATCATGAGTCGTCTCCACAACGAAAGTTGGCTACAACGAAATTCCAACATTCTGTCATGCTTTGGTGTGCACTCTGTTATATTATACGTAACCTATACATCTAGTGATGTCTCCAACTTTTATCTTTGTCTACTTACTGCTCCAGCCTATCGACTCTACCTTCAAGTAGGATCTTCAACAATGTGTCAGGTCTTTTTATATCTCTAAAATACTTTATGTCTTTGGAGATAATCCTATTATATAAAATTATAATATTCGCATACCAACAATATTTTCGTTGTGATACGCTTTAATTTGCACCTTAAATGCGTATCCCAACCGTTTTCGATATATATATATATCCTTCGTCTTTGCCACAAATGATGTTAGGTGTCTGGGCAGTTGAAGTGTTCTGTCTTTGGCCAACTTCGTTGCGCTTGTCATTGTTCTTGCTATGACATGATTTTTAACAATCTCTCTGATTGAATCTTCCCATCTTGTCAGAGCCGTCTTTACACCATTTTGGGCCACTGGGCAAAGAAATAGTGTAGGGCCCCTGGGCAAAGAAAGAGTGCTGCCCCCTCCTCCCTCAGGAATACAAAATAAATGGTTGATAATACTAAAAATAAGGTATTATTTATTTTATTGTCACTATGCTAATTTCAACAAAATTGTTCTTAAAACATGCTTTACAAAAAATGTACACACTTCGTCGCCGCGCGCCCCAGGTTTATTAGTCCAATTTACAAATGGGCGGAGTTACTTCACTTCACTACAATACCATTAGGACAGCTAGGGAGAAACAGGATGGGAGAATTTTTTCTACCGGCCAAGACAAGGACATACAGGTAAAACAGGTTTTATTTACCCATCAGCCACAGGCATTGCTATTCCGGGCCCAAAATTTCCTTAACTTGCAATAAAGTTTTTCTTTGAAGGGAAAATAATTATATGGATTAAGCCTCAATCTACAGAATGTGGTAAATGACATTCCTGAACATTGGTCCAGGTTCAAGGTTGGAAGTGATTGATAAACTTAAAGGGCCCGTTCGCATATTAACACAAAATTATGAGATTTTTATAAAGTAATGCTAAATTTTATACAGGTTTTCCTAAACCCTACAACATATTCACATGGGGTCCCTAAGCTCGTGGGCCCCCGGGCTAATGCCCAACGGGCCTATGGGTTAAGACGGCATTGCATCTTGTTCTTAGTCTTCCGCTTGCTTTGCAGCCGTTCTTTCTACAGATGTATGCCTAGATGGCTGGTTGTGATGGTTCCATTCGCATAAGGTGGCCGAACCAGTTGATGTCCTATGTTATCAGAGCTATGTTAATCTGTTGTCTCTCTATATATATTGTTTGCATGATATGGTCTTTTCACATAAACCAATCTTATTTCATCAATATAACATTTTCCCGTGTGTTCGTGGGAACGGAATGGGAAACAAAGAATTAAAATGCTGTTTTCCTTCCATATCTCCCGATTAAGGAGGTTAAGCTGGTTTCCATAAACCATTTAGGGTCAAAGTGGCGATCTACAGTGAAAAAAGGCGTAGCATCTTTTGGAAACAGAAGTGCAGCAGTTAAACAGCGAAGAGTTGCTAGAAAGTCACGGGTAGACAAACATCAAACCGGTAGACAGACATCAAACCGTCTACACTGGTCATTCCATACCGAAATATTCAAGGACATTTGCAGTTCGAATAGGGCTTATTAGACATAGACTATATCGAAGACGGATGTGTCGGGCTACTGACGCAAATTTAAAAAAAGACGACACATCGCATTTCCATTCTTTGAACTACATCCTGCGGAAATATGGAAGGACCATTGTTCTACAATAAGAGAGATCCAGTGGGAGTTTGAGAATGAACGCAAACAAACAGGCAAACAGACATTGACGAACTCATAATCAAGGACATAATGCTAACTGAATTTTCAAAAGTGAATGTAACAAATGGTCATCACATGTGGTCACAACAATACGGTCAAATTGACCCAGATGGCATGCATAATTCAGATGTGTCAGTCAAAAAGTCGCAGATATCGCAGCAAAACTGTACACTATAATACAACGCATTCCGTTCTCTGGACTACATCCCGTTAATCTGCAAGAGTTTGAGAACGAACGCAAAAGAAGAAGAATATAAATATAAATTAACAATAAAATTACATTTGTTTTAGTCATTGCAAAACATGTAAATAAATGTGTCTACTAGATCAGTGGCTATCAATGTAGCCGTTATGTCAGTACCACAGGGGACTACAACGAAAAAATTTGAATTTGGAAAAGACAAACATGTCTACGGAGGAGCCACAGAAATGCAACTATTTGGACGAAATATAATTAGAAATATAATTAGAAATTATACTCGTAAATAACGTGGGAATGCTATTTTAGGTTCCGTGGAACCAACCACGGAAGAAAATTTGTCCTGAATAGAAACACAGGTAGGGGGAATCTCGAGAACCCCCATGTTAGATCAGTGGATATAGGTCTTTTCTTTTGCGGGTGACCCCTCACTGGTTCCTAGAAGAGAAAAAATATTATTGGCTGTCTTTGCGCATAATCAGGGCATTGTAAGGGTTGTCATGCATCGTCAAATTAGTTACTTTTTACTGCGCCCCTCCCCCTCTAATAATCGGGTCTGTGGTCCCCAATATCAAAATTATTTCCCATGGCCCACGACAATTTTTTGTAAACCTCGAGACTCACATTTAGAACAACTTCATATCTACATGTCCCGCCGAAGACGGATGCGTTGGGCCATTGGCGCAAATAAAACGGCAACACAACGCATTTCCATTCTCCGGACTACATTCAGCTGGAAATGTTGTGAGACCATTGTCCTGTTACAAGAAATATCCAGTGGGAGTTTGAGAATGAACGCTGAAGAAGAAGAATATCTACATGTTAATTCATTAAATTACAGGGGTGCGAGGCTCTCGCATTGTTCTCGTGCGAATCATGGGTTAGCAGCTAGTCAAGATCTTAAGATTACCTCCTACTGGTGCACACTGGAAACAGAAATACAGCAGCTTGTGCTCTTTCTGGTCAAACAATCGTAGGCATCGTGTCCGGGAATATGGAGGCTGCAGTTAGAATGAGAATTTCCTGAAGGTAAACAAGTAATATCTCCGACATCTATAGTAGTATACTGCGTGGTTTACGAGAAGCTTTTGCCTGGCATCAAATGACAAAGAAGGAAAAACCTGGCATCAATGACAAAGAAGGATTAATTCCAAGGAACACAAGGCTTGGCGGGGCTTTTCTGGGGTTTTCTTGAGGTGTTTTTAAAAAAAATAAAATATTTTAAAAAGTTGTTTTTAACATTTTAATTTTATGGTTAATTTTGTTTATTTTTTGGAGTTTTCGTGTTGTTTTGGGATATATTTTTTCCAGCTGCAAAAAATATGTCCCAAAACAACACGAAAACTCCAAAAAAATAAACAAAATTAACCATAAAATTCAAATGTTAAAAACAACTTTTTTAAATATTTTTTTAAAAACACCTCAAGAAAACCCCAGAAAAGCGCCGCCAAGCCTTGTGTTCCTTGGAATTAATCCTTCTTTGTCATTGATGCCAGGTTTTTCCTTCTTTGTCATTTGATGCCAGGCAAAAGCTTCTCGTAAACCGCGCAGAAAGACATAATAAGGATTATTTTCAAGGAAAGCAAGGCGTGGCTGAGCTTTTCTTAGGTTTTCTGTGATTTCTTGAATTTAAAAAGAATATAAATTTGAAATTTTTTTAAAATTTCATGTTAGTTTTATGGTTACATTTGTTTATTTTCTATAGTATGTTTGTTATTCCTTGTTGTTTATTTTTTGAGTTATTATTACAGGCCAAGTTTTAGTAGAAATAGTTCCCATTGTGATGTCTCAAGTTATCTTTTCTTGGGGGTATGTTTTTATATTAATTTTCTAGAAACTTATTTTCTAGAGTTTTCTTGGTGTTTGTTAGCCCTTGGTATTTATTTTTAGAACTTGTTGTTACCTAGATGTGTTTAACAGAATTAGCTGCCCTTGTGTTGTCTCGAGTTATCTTGCATATGGTGTTAGAACGTGCCTAGACCTGGTTGGTGTTCACCTCTAAGCGAACCTTCCGCGAGCAGGGACTATTTTATCAATGGATTTTTCCCTTCCTATTGTATCACTACGCCAACTAGTTTATCTATGTTTGTATGCATATGTGTAAACAGCATGTATTTCCCTGAACTAAGTGACTACCAATGAGTGTTATTTCATGTATATAGGAATGTAGGTTACTAATAAAACATACACAAAAAGAAGTTGCGTGTTAACTATGTATATTTATGTGATATGTCTATGTGAAAACTACAAAAAAGGTGAAGACAAACCTACTTTTATGTAAACTATATAATGAATGACCCACTTGAATATTATGTATTACAATTTTTATCTATTTAACCATGACGAAGCTACTAACAAAAGAACCACAAACACAATTTTATGCTAATAATGTGACAAGTTTATTTAACACAAGGGGAAAAACTTAATAAAAACCTATTTACCACAACTAAAAAGCTTCATGTTTTATGTATGTTTGTCTGTATATAGGTAGCTAGCATGTATTTCCATGAAATACATAACTACCAAGGATGTCTGTCACATGTAACAACATGTAATATACCTCAAAATGACTTTTAAAACTTAAATACAGACAGATTGACCACTAGTAACTAGAAATAATGCATGTTATAGATAGGACCAAAAGGATTTGAGTACAATACTTTTGGGCGGAGACGGGACGCCATTACACATGACAACTTGCTTATACAAGGCAGCAGCACAACAAAATACACATATCAAAATAGAAAAGATTAGGATTGAACACCATTCTT
Organism: Meghimatium bilineatum; assembly: GCA_034231615.1. Lineage (NCBI taxonomy): Eukaryota > Metazoa > Mollusca > Gastropoda > Stylommatophora > Philomycidae > Meghimatium > Meghimatium bilineatum. Next base: position 46,249,368 of record CM067305.1, on the reverse strand, counting down.
GTATGAGATATAACACATCGACACACACTGGTTCAATTTGGTTATAGCAATACATAACAACAATCATCGTCAGGTGCCACTTCGAATTTTTTTATATTTTTATCTAAATTTTATTGTTAATTTTGTGGGTTTTTTTTCTGGAGTATTTGTGTTGTTTTGTTTCGTTTGAGGTTTTCTAATGTTTAATGTAGTACCGCCCTATATCTCTGGTCTTTATTTGTTGTTATTGTTGTGCTGTCTTGTTATATAAGTAAATTGTCATAATGCGTGACGGTCTCTACATACAAGAATTATTCTCAAAAAAACCTCTATCTCTTCTGTTTAGATGTTACATAGGCCTAAACTGTGTTTATTTTTGTTGTTGTTGCGTCTTGCTATAACCAACTTGGTATAATTGTGTCTGTCTAATTCTGTGTTTGCTGTTTGTTGCAACTCCCTTATATAACCAAGGGAGTATGATGTGTATAAATATGCCGTCTCCTTACACAGAATGACTCTCAAAAACCAGCGGCCCCTATCTAACTTGTGCTATTTCTAATTAATAGTGGTCAACCTGTCTATGTTTTAGGTGTATATGTCATTTTATTATTCGTAGAGGGCTACATAGAGCCTTCCGAATAGTTGGTGATTATTACGTAAACAATAACCGAGGGTTTGTTGTAACGTAGGTGGTGGTAGAATACACAGGTCTGTTATTGCCAGGTCGGGTGTTACGTGTGATAAGCTTTCTTGGTAGTATAGATAAAAGGGAAATACACAAGGGTCACATATATACAGACAAACGTAGATAAAACATGAAGCTTTTGAGTTGTGTTGACTAGGTTTTATTCACGTTTTCCGTTGTTTTAAATGAACATACATATAATTAGCATGAAAATTGGATTTATGTATACTTTATTAGTAACGTACATTCATATATACATAACACTCGTTGGTAGTCACATAGTTCAGAGAAATACCTGTTGTTTACATATATACACACAAAAACTTAGATAAGACAGGGAGATTTTGAATAGTTTAATTCATGTTATGACATGGTCGTCCACATAGTTAACAGGAAAAATTCTTTGCTAGCAGTTATACATTTCAGGGAGATATATAATTTATACATATATAGAGACAAATGTAGTACCGTTTTAGTCTTCTATTCGTCGTTTTACACAAATATGCACACAGTTAACAGACAAATTATGCTAATGTAGGTTTTATGAGTAGCATACATTCATATCTACATGAAATAACACTAGTTGGTAAGCACATAGATCAGGGAAATACATGATGTTTACACATATACATTCAAAACATAGATAAAACATGAAGATTTTGAGTGGTGTAATTCATATTTTCAGCTTGGGATGTGTCCCATAGCAGGAAAATATGTTTTATTAATAACAGAATGATATTTTAAATAGATAAAAAGGTATGACAGAGGTCGGTCCGAAATAACAATGAGTATATAACAATTCATCTGGAAGAAAGCCCTAATACAGATTATTTCCGAGGAAAGGAGGGCTTGGCAGAACTTTTCTGGGGTTTTCTTGATGTAATTATTTAAAAAGTCGAGTTTTTCATCATTTTTAGTTTTGTTCTGTTCTATTTTATTTCTATTTTATTGTTTATTTGTTGGTATTTTCTTGTGGTTTGTTATGTCGTGTTGTTTATTTTCTTTGGAGTTGTTGTTACAGACCAACATTTTAACAGAATTATTTTCCCTTTTGTTGTCTACGGTACCGAACCTGTTCAGAATTTCCATAAAGCAAACACCGTTTATCATGTTATCAAGTTAGGATACACCAACTTACATACCACAAATTTTATCACTAATTTCATTCATCATTTGCCTATATCTGCTATATATACATATATATATATATATACACGAAAACTTTTAAGAACAATTCGATGTGCGGAGACGGAAAAAATCGATACGCATTAATACACAACTGGTTGTATCAGTGAGTTACTACAAGCAATAAACACAGAATTTGAAACACATAAAACAATAGAGGGGCGGAGATCTACTTGAAGTGTTTATTAAACACTAGAAAAATCACCGAACTAAACAACATACGATAATGTGTAGAGAAGTCACCTTCAACACGGAACAGAAGTCCACTGTGGTTGAAAAGTTAACATTCGACACATAAAAAAAAAAGCAATCTATAACTTATGTTACAGATATAACCTTAAATGTGTTAGTTTGCTCTAACATTAACCCGACAACAGTAAAAATTACATTTAAAATCATTTACTATGACCTAATGAGAACAATATTTTTTACTATATTAAGAATACCATTGAAGTGTTTTATAGTATATCTTTTACAGAACAATACGCTTTATACAATTACAACATTAGAGTTATCAAATAGGTAAACAAACAAGGTATTAATGTCATATGCCCAAAAGGTTAGCAAAATACTAAATTATGTCCCTTGCATAAACAGTCGTATTCTATTCTTAATAGGTTGTCTCTTCTACTATGTCAATATTTGCTCAGTATATTCGCACGAACTTATAACATTTTCTACCATACTATATGTTCTAAATGTTCTTCTTAAAAGTTCTGAAACTATTTTCTCAGTGGCCTCTTAAACTATGTTTTCATGCAACCTTCTTTTTTCATAACTAAAAGCTGAGAGCCAGTACAACTGGCTATTAGGATGTATATGAATATTGGAATATTCATTCCTTATGCTTCTAGTAATTATAAATTTTAATACTGTACATAATTTTGAAATGTGTTTATGATGTATTTTTCCGAGAAGATTGATATATATGTAGTAATGCAACATGAATAGGCCTATATTATAAAATATCAGACAGCTTGAAATATTGAATATTCAGTGCTTCTTGAATGTTACACATATTGAGTACCTAATAACATATTTATATTTTAATGGTGATAGCCTTTGGAGATACTATGATATGGGAAAAAAATAGCATATAATTATGTATATTGTTTCTAAATTCTGGAATATGAGACCACATATGAACAGGAATATAAGTATGGAGTAGCTATAGGAATTCTTCCTAGATTAAGGGTGGTAGGCGTATAGTTAGTACGTAATTAATTCACACCCTTTGATACGAATATTGACTTTATGTAATCACATCATACACCTACATGTCTAAATTTTTCCCTATAAACTTATCTGAACAGTGATTATGTAACAGTTAACCTTTAGAGGACTTTCCAATTTACCTACAGCCATGTCCATTAGCCAAGCAGTCTGTCTTGGTGCCCCGAAATACACTGGTAGATCATGTAATCGGCTGAAAATCAATCCTGTGTTGATGTGACAAATTAATGAGAGAATTCAGAATATAGGAAACATCACAGTTAAGCAACCATAACTGGAAGATGTCCTTGGATGGTGATAATTGTGAACATGGCTGCCCCAACCATCACCGCTAACACATCCAAACATATTGCACTGCTGTGGACATCTGTAACATGAAAGGAACCTTTGCAGGATTGTAGAAGCTAGTGATTTTCATTTTGCATATTATGGAAATATGGAATGTACAGAACACCGTAGGATCCAGTTCAGCTCGATGGAAAGCTGCTAAATTCATTGCATACTTTTGAAAATCTTCTATGTATATATTTCTGGAGGAACTATTTCACAGCATAAAAATGAAGTGACTTTACAAATTATTTATAGTGTATGGGATTAAAACAACCACCACTGACATCATAAAAAGTAAAGTTATGTGTAGTCTAGTACTAACAAATGATTCCTTTGTTTCTATTGCAGGTTTATCTTCAATATATGACTCATTTCCTGCTGTTAGTGTAAAAATAATGTTTGTATTCAAGTCCGTATTTATTACCTTCACCACACAACAAAATACATAATGATGGCACACACATTTGAGAAACACATTTCAAACATTCAAGACTTATGTAAGACATGTGGAGAGAAATTACTAACGAAAAAACAGAAAATATAACTACCAGAAACTGGTCCTTTGTACACAACATGTTAATCATATTTTCTTTATTTTTGGTTTGAATAGGAATGATGATATGCCCAATAAATATTCTACAAATATGTGCATAAAATGTTTATATAAAATTAAAACACATTAATCTCACACATTCAGAGCAAGCACTAAGGATAACAACAAATTGGAGATAGATCTAGAAATGTTTGGTATGATTTTAAGCCTGAAGTTTGTATCAATGAGTGTCGTGTCTGTTTGCATTATTTAGTGAAATGTCTTGGTAGCAGGAAAATTTGAGTACTAGGTCCACAAATGAAATGAATGCCAACATTTGTGATCTTTCAAAGCATCCCAAGCAATCTAACATGTCCGTACAAGATGAGGTTGATGTGTCTGATATAAAACCTTTAAAAAAAAAGTAAGTTCAGATGCAAACGTGACAAATACATCAACATCTCCAACGCAAAACATCAATAAACATCATAATATTCATTGTAAGTCACTAACAGTACCACTTTCTTTAGTTGAAGAAAATCTGCGTACAAATTTTGTTAAGAGAAAACTGAATACAGCACACACACAAAAATATAATTACTTGCAAAACTTTTTTGGCCAAAAATTCCAGCTGTTGGACACACTGAGGCACAATTGTCCAATTATCAACAGCAAGAAAAATATACTTTTATTATATATGTGAAAAAAATATTGGTACTGCTAACTAGGAAATACACATTATACAATTATCTTCTCTGTTCATACTCATATTATGGTTAGTTACGAAGAAATTATTTGATGAACGTAGGCGTTTAGTCATGCAGTTATCCAAGACTTTCTTGATGACACCATAATTGTTCTGTATGTTGAGGTCCATAATCATCTTGCTTGATAATGGTGGATGGTAATAATATTCAATATAATGTGGTATGAAAGGCCTGAGAGATTGTGAATGTATCATTAATGTTTACTTTTTCTGTCAGTGAGTTTGTAGTCAAAATATCCTATGCACATGCTATGAAAATCTTACGGTTCTTAGGACCTGCACATTCATTATTGCGATAGGTGGATGTGAATAGTGGAAAATTATTAAGTTCCAAAGTCTATTATTATTCAATCAAGCAAGTGCCATGCAAAAGGGCGTAGGTGATCATGGCACTTGCTTGATTGAATAATAATAGACTTTGGAACTTAATAATTTTCCACTATTCACATCCACCTATCGCAATAATGAATGTGCAGGTCCTAAGAACCGTAAGATTTTCATAGCATGTGCATAGGATATTTTGACTACAAACTCACTGACAGAAAAAGTAAACATTAATGATACATTCACAATCTCTCAGGCCTTTCATACCACATTATATTGAATATTATTACCATCCACCATTATCAAGCAAGATGATTATGGACCTCAACATACAGAACAATTATGGTGTCATCAAGAAAGTCTTGGATAACTGCATGACTAAACGCCTACGTTCATCAAATAATTTCTTCGTAACTAACCATAATATGAGTATGAACAGAGAAGATAATTGTATAATGTGTATTTCCTAGTTAGCAGTACCAATATTTTTTTCACATATATAATAAAAGTATATTTTTCTTGCTGTTGATAATTGGACAATTGTGCCTCAGTGTGTCCAACAGCTGGAATTTTTGGCCAAAAAAGTTTTGCAAGTAATTATATTTTTGTGTGTGTGCTGTATTCAGTTTTCTCTTAACAAAATTTGTACGCAGATTTTCTTCAACTAAAGAAAGTGGTACTGTTAGTGACTTACAATGAATATTATGATGTTTATTGATGTTTTGCGTTGGAGATGTTGATGTATTTGTCACGTTTGCATCTGAACTTACTTTTTTTTTAAAGGTTTTATATCAGACACATCAACCTCATCTTGTACGGACATGTTAGATTGCTTGGGATGCTTTGAAAGATCACAAATGTTGGCATTCATTTCATTTGTGGACCTAGTACTCAAATTTTCCTGCTACCAAGACATTTCACTAAATAATGCAAACAGACACGACACTCATTGATACAAACTTCAGGCTTAAAATCATACCAAACATTTCTAGATCTATCTCCAATTTGTTGTTATCCTTAGTGCTTGCTCTGAATGTGTGAGATTAATGTGTTTTAATTTTATATAAACATTTTATGCACATATTTGTAGAATATTTATTGGGCATATCATCATTCCTATTCAAACCAAAAATAAAGAAAATATGATTAACATGTTGTGTACAAAGGACCAGTTTCTGGTAGTTATATTTTCTGTTTTTTCGTTAGTAATTTCTCTCCACATGTCTTACATAAGTCTTGAATGTTTGAAATGTGTTTCTCAAATGTGTGTGCCATCATTATGTATTTTGTTGTGTGGTGAAGGTAATAAATACGGACTTGAATACAAACATTATTTTTACACTAACAGCAGGAAATGAGTCATATATTGAAGATAAACCTGCAATAGAAACAAAGGAATCATTTGTTAGTACTAGACTACACATAACTTTACTTTTTATGATGTCAGTGGTGGTTGTTTTAATCCCATACACTATAAATAATTTGTAAAGTCACTTCATTTTTATGCTGTGAAATAGTTCCTCCAGAAATATATACATAGAAGATTTTCAAAAGTATGCAATGAATTTAGCAGCTTTCCATCGAGCTGAACTGGATCCTACGGTGTTCTGTACATTCCATATTTCCATAATATGCAAAATGAAAATCACTAGCTTCTACAATCCTGCAAAGGTTCCTTTCATGTTACAGATGTCCACAGCAGTGCAATATGTTTGGATGTGTTAGCGGTGATGGTTGGGGCAGCCATGTTCACAATTATCACCATCCAAGGACATCTTCCAGTTATGGTTGCTTAACTGTGATGTTTCCTATATTCTGAATTCTCTCATTAATTTGTCACATCAACACAGGATTGATTTTCAGCCGATTACATGATCTACCAGTTTATTTCGGGGCACCAAGACAGACTGCTTGGCTAATGGACATGGCTGTAGGTAAATTGGAAAGTCCTCTAAAGGTTAACTGTTACATAATCACTGTTCAGATAAGTTTATAGGGAAAAATTTAGACATGTAGGTGTATGATGTGATTACATAAAGTCAATATTCGTATCAAAGGGTGTGAATTAATTACGTACTAACTATACGCCTACCACCCTTAATCTAGGAAGAATTCCTATAGCTACTCCATACTTATATTCCTGTTCATATGTGGTCTCATATTCCAGAATTTAGAAACAATATACATAATTATATGCTATTTTTTTCCCATATCATAGTATCCCCAAAGGCTATCACCATTAAAATATAAATATGTTATTAGGTACTCAATATGTGTAACATTCAAGAAGCACTGAATATTCAATATTTCAAGCTGTCTGATATTTTATAATATAGGCCTATTCATGTTGCATTACTACATATATATCAATCTTCTCGGAAAAATACATCATAAACACATTTCAAAATTATGTACAGTATTAAAATTTATAATTACTAGAAGCATAAGGAATGAATATTCCAATATTCATATACATCCTAATAGCCAGTTGTACTGGCTCTCAGCTTTTAGTTATGAAAAAAGAAGGTTGCATGAAAACATAGTTTAAGAGGCCACTGAGAAAATAGTTTCAGAACTTTTAAGAAGAACATTTAGAACATATAGTATGGTAGAAAATGTTATAAGTTCGTGCGAATATACTGAGAAAATATTGACATAGTAGAAGAGACAACCTATTAAGAATAGAATACGACTGTTTATGCAAGGGACATAATTTAGTATTTTGCTAACCTCTTGGGCATATGACATTAATACCTTGTTTGTTTACCTATTTGATAACTCTAATGTTGTAATTGTATAAAGCGTATTGTTCTGTAAAAGATATACTATAAAACACTTCAATGGTATTCTTAATATAGTAAAAAATATTGTTCTCATTAGGTCATAGTAAATGATTTTAAACGTAATTTTTACTGTTGTCGGGTTAATGTTAGAGCAAACTAACACATTTAAGGTTATATCTGTAACATAAGTTATAGATTGCTTTTTTTTATGTGTCGAATGTTAACTTTTCAACCACAGTGGACTTCTGTTCCGTGTTGAAGGTGACTTCTCTACACATTATCGTATGTTGTTTAGTTCAGTAATTTTTCTAGTGTTTAATAAACACTTCAAGTAGATCTCCGCCCCTCTATTGTTTTATGTGTTTCAAATTCTGTGTTATTGCTTGTAGTAACTCACTGATACAACCAGTTGTGTATTAATGCGCATCGATTTTTTCCGTCTCCGCACATCGAATTGTTCTTAAAAGTTTTCGTGTATATATATATATATATATATATATATATATATATGTATATATAGCAGATATAGGCAAATGATGAATGAAATTAGTGATAAAATTTGTGGTATGTAAGTTGGTGTATCCTAACTTGATAACATGATAAACGGTGTTTGCTTTATGGAAATTCTGAACAGGTTCGGTACCGTAGACAACAAAAGGGAAAATAATTCTGTTAAAATGTTGGTCTGTAACAACAACTCCAAAGAAAATAAACAACACGACATAACAAACCACAAGAAAATACCAACAAATGAACAATAAAATAGAAATAAAATAGAACAGAACCAAACTAAAAATGATGAAAAACTCGACTTTTTAAATAATTACATCAAGAAAACCCCAGAAAAGTTCTGCCAAGCCCTCCTTTCCTCGGAAATAATCTGTATTAGGGCTTTCTTCCAGATGAATTGTTATATACTCATTGTTATTTCGGACCGACCTCTGTCATACCTTTTTATCTATTTAAAATATCATTCTGTTATTAATAAAACATATTTTCCTGCTATGGGACACATCCCAAGCTGAAAATATGAATTACACCACTCAAAATCTTCATGTTTTATCTATGTTTTGAATGTATATGTGTAAACATCATGTATTTCCCTGATCTATGTGCTTACCAACTAGTGTTATTTCATGTAGATATGAATGTATGCTACTCATAAAACCTACATTAGCATAATTTGTCTGTTAACTGTGTGCATATTTGTGTAAAACGACGAATAGAAGACTAAAACGGTACTACATTTGTCTCTATATATGTATAAATTATATATCTCCCTGAAATGTATAACTGCTAGCAAAGAATTTTTCCTGTTAACTATGTGGACGACCATGTCATAACATGAATTAAACTATTCAAAATCTCCCTGTCTTATCTAAGTTTTTGTGTGTATATATGTAAACAACAGGTATTTCTCTGAACTATGTGACTACCAACGAGTGTTATGTATATATGAATGTACGTTACTAATAAAGTATACATAAATCCAATTTTCATGCTAATTATATGTATGTTCATTTAAAACAACGGAAAACGTGAATAAAACCTAGTCAACACAACTCAAAAGCTTCATGTTTTATCTACGTTTGTCTGTATATATGTGACCCTTGTGTATTTCCCTTTTATCTATACTACCAAGAAAGCTTATCACACGTAACACCCGACCTGGTAATAACAGACCTGTGTATTCTACCACCACCTACGTTACAACAAACCCTCGGTTATTGTTTACGTAATAATCACCAACTATTCGGAAGGCTCTATGTAGCCCTCTACGAATAATAAAATGACATATACACCTAAAACATAGACAGGTTGACCACTATTAATTAGAAATAGCACAAGTTAGATAGGGGCCGCTGGTTTTTGAGAGTCATTCTGTGTAAGGAGACGGCATATTTATACACATCATACTCCCTTGGTTATATAAGGGAGTTGCAACAAACAGCAAACACAGAATTAGACAGACACAATTATACCAAGTTGGTTATAGCAAGACGCAACAACAACAAAAATAAACACAGTTTAGGCCTATGTAACATCTAAACAGAAGAGATAGAGGTTTTTTTGAGAATAATTCTTGTATGTAGAGACCGTCACGCATTATGACAATTTACTTATATAACAAGACAGCACAACAATAACAACAAATAAAGACCGGAGATATAGGGCGGTACTACATTAAACATTAGAAAACCTCAAACGAAACAAAACAACACGAATACTCCAGAAAAAAAAACCACAAAATTAACAATAAAATTTAGATAAAAATATAAAAAAATTCGAAGTGGCACCTGACGATGATTGTTGTTATGTATTGCTATAACCAAATTGAACCAGTGTGTGTCGATGTGTTATATCTCATACAAGAATGGTGTTCAATCCTAATCTTTTCTATTTTGATATGTGTATTTTGTTGTGCTGCTGCCTTGTATAAGCAAGTTGTCATGTGTAATGGCGTCCCGTCTCCGCCCAAAAGTATTGTACTCAAATCCTTTTGGTCCTATCTATAACATGCATTATTTCTAGTTACTAGTGGTCAATCTGTCTGTATTTAAGTTTTAAAAGTCATTTTGAGGTATATTACATGTTGTTACATGTGACAGACATCCTTGGTAGTTATGTATTTCATGGAAATACATGCTAGCTACCTATATACAGACAAACATACATAAAACATGAAGCTTTTTAGTTGTGGTAAATAGGTTTTTATTAAGTTTTTCCCCTTGTGTTAAATAAACTTGTCACATTATTAGCATAAAATTGTGTTTGTGGTTCTTTTGTTAGTAGCTTCGTCATGGTTAAATAGATAAAAATTGTAATACATAATATTCAAGTGGGTCATTCATTATATAGTTTACATAAAAGTAGGTTTGTCTTCACCTTTTTTGTAGTTTTCACATAGACATATCACATAAATATACATAGTTAACACGCAACTTCTTTTTGTGTATGTTTTATTAGTAACCTACATTCCTATATACATGAAATAACACTCATTGGTAGTCACTTAGTTCAGGGAAATACATGCTGTTTACACATATGCATACAAACATAGATAAACTAGTTGGCGTAGTGATACAATAGGAAGGGAAAAATCCATTGATAAAATAGTCCCTGCTCGCGGAAGGTTCGCTTAGAGGTGAACACCAACCAGGTCTAGGCACGTTCTAACACCATATGCAAGATAACTCGAGACAACACAAGGGCAGTTAATTCTGTTAAACACATCTAGGTAACAACAAGTTCTAAAAATAAATACCAAGGGCTAACAAACACCAAGAAAACTCTAGAAAATAAGTTTCTAGAAAATTAATATAAAAACATACCCCCAAGAAAAGATAACTTGAGACATCACAATGGGAACTATTTCTACTAAAACTTGGCCTGTAATAATAACTCAAAAAATAAACAACAAGGAATAACAAACATACTATAGAAAATAAACAAATGTAACCATAAAACTAACATGAAATTTTAAAAAAATTTCAAATTTATATTCTTTTTAAATTCAAGAAATCACAGAAAACCTAAGAAAAGCTCAGCCACGCCTTGCTTTCCTTGAAAATAATCCTTATTATGTCTTTCTGCGCGGTTTACGAGAAGCTTTTGCCTGGCATCAAATGACAAAGAAGGAAAAACCTGGCATCAATGACAAAGAAGGATTAATTCCAAGGAACACAAGGCTTGGCGGCGCTTTTCTGGGGTTTTCTTGAGGTGTTTTTAAAAAAATATTTTAAAAAGTTGTTTTTAACATTTGAATTTTATGGTTAATTTTGTTTATTTTTTTGGAGTTTTCGTGTTGTTTTGGGATATATTTTTTGCGGCTGGAAAAAATATATCCCAAAACAACACGAAAACTCCAAAAAATTAACAAAATTAACCATAAAATTAAAATGTTAAAAACAACTTTTTAAAATATTTTTTTTTTTTTTTAAAACACCTCAAGAAAACCCCAGAAAAGCCCCGCCAAGCCTTGTGTTCCTTGGAATTAATCCTTCTTTGTCATTGATGCCAGGTTTTTCCTTCTTTGTCATTTGATGCCAGGCAAAAGCTTCTCGTAAACCACGCAGTATACTACTATCTATGCGCACACACATACAGCAAGACATTTTTGCTCGGGCAGCAGAAACGCAGATGCAGTGGAGGGGCGGCCAATGCAAATGTCACGTTGAGGGTAGATGTCATCACGAATATCGAGAGCCGTGTGCTAGTCTTCTTACGGATAACATATTGAGTACACTGAGAGAGAAGCACTGCGCAAGAGGGCAACGTCAGGGGCAAATAGAACGGGAATACGCTACATGGAAACCAAAATTAAGTATTGTTCAGCTCGAGAACATGCTTTTAGTCCAATGTGCTCTAAAATATGTGTAAAATATGTCGTGAACGCTCGGCTAAGATGGCAAACGAGATCGGGTCCAGCTCTACTGGTTTGTCCTACACCGCAAGCATGCCGTGTAAAGAATCAGTAACCGATGGGCACAGGTACAGTACGACGTCTAAAGAGACAATTTTTGTTCGGCTAGAGAACAAGCTTCTGGCCCCCTTGATCATAATATATATATATATATATATGTAGAGACTAAGAAGGCGAACGAGCCCGGGCCCATCTCTTCTGCCGAGCTCTTCCTATACCGGAATCATGCTCGTGTATAAGAAGAGGTTCAGTACCCGATGGACACAGGCACATTACGTCTAATTACACGAGACAAGTTCACTTGATGAAGAACCCTTCGTGCGAGATAGACATTAATAATAAACCATCGGCGTACAGTCGATACACATTCGTCGCTTGGCAACCGATAGGAATTCTGTCACAGGCTAGAGAAGTCCACCCGAATTAAAGGCATGCCGAAATCGGATGTTCTGGACCTACATGATGTATAAAGGTGGCACAAAGTACTTGACATTCACAATTTTATTTAATCTCCACTATTCTAATCTAAATTAAAGTCAACTTAAGTCGATTCCAGCCCACTGTAATATTCATGGGCCATAACAGAGATTTAGACCTAAATTTCTCAATTTGGACGCGAGAAAATGTCAAATTAAATACGGTGTCTCATAAAATGAAACCCTAAAAACTTTTAAGCAGAGAAATAGCTAAAGGAAAGTCCTGAAACTGTTCTGAGCTTGCTTACGACGCATTACCAAGAAGAGAACATGATATACTTTTTCCACTTATAGCTAACCAGCAGTTTATATGTCAAACTAGAAAATATACAAAGGAACACTGAATGTTTTTTACAGTACGGGTACCTAGCATATCCTGTAATATGACACTGGTTTCCAACCATTTTTTTAATGATTACTCATCGCATACACGTCTAGCCGTATTGGCAATGCAATATAGATGACAAAATAATAAAACAGAAGGAAAATCGATCTTACGAGGGGGGGGGTATTGATATTGCGAATGGCACATTATCCCCACGCTGACCAAAGTGTGCTATTATTGTTTATAACTAAGTAATGTCTCAGATATAGAAAGACGCGCTTTGCTATGATTTATTAATTCATTGTTCAACATTATCTTCTTTGTTTGCCTTAGTTATATGATATATTTAATATAAATCATGTCGTGAATACCATTAACAAATATTGCTTGTGTTAGCTAGCATCTCTATCATGAACAACAAATTTATACAGACACTAAAAACGATATTAATAATAATGATGGTGTGGTGATGATTATAACAATTATGGAAACATGTGGAGCAAAATAATACCCACCCGTTAGTTGTATTCAAATCTGGTGTGCGCGGATTGACGTGAAAGCATTGATGCAGTGAGGGAAGCGTCCACCTTCGTTGGATGTGTTGGCTTAGATATAATGGTGCACAGCGCGTCCCCGACCTCTGGAGAACATCCTGCTGAAAATCTAGTAGGACTTTTCCCTGCTACATGAGAGATCCAACGAGAGCTTGAGAACGAATGCAAAAACACATACGAACTATAAAACTGATAGAGATATATTTAGAGTCTTTCTCCCGCCGAAGACGAATATGTCAGGCCATTGGCGGAAATAAAACGGCGACACAGCGCATGGTTGAGTTGATTGTGCAGTTGTGGATATACTATAAAGTCATGAAGATAATACTGAAAGAGATAATTTACATATTGTTATGCTATGATAGATATGGGGTGTAGTAACTGCAGCAAATGGAATAAAGGCATCCTTTCTAGATAGATTTAAGAGTAAATATAAATTTAGACAGGAATAAAAGACAGATAAAGACAGGAAACATTGCACCTTTGTTCCTTTTGTAGCAGACTTCTGTGTGGCAGGGAATGATAAATTTCTGGGTCAACTAATTTCACAGAAACATTAGATAGTTGGCCTAGAAGTGTACGCTACACTACAAGAAGTGTATGATCCCGAAATACTGGGCACTGGAATGTCTCCCTTTAGGGAATAAACATGCATCCATCCATACCGTTCCCTCTTACAACACAGTCATACATTTGAATCAATAACCTTATTACGAGTTCATGTGTCGCTTGGGTTATAGGGCAAGGAATGCATGTTCACAGGGGTTATAGAGCAAGCAATGCATGTTCACAGCTAAATGGATTATTGCATCGTCATCATGTACTCTTAAATGGCTGCTGAGCTAGCGAGATGAGCAGTTATGAGAATGCCCCAGTGCCGTAATGATAATTGTTGCTTAACAGTCAATTCTTGATTAGAAACTATCATCACAGCACGCAGGGCACGCCCATAAGTGTTCAGTTCTCAGTTCCAGCAACCATCCCAGTGTATGTAGGCTCAGAGTCCCGGTCAGATGTTGATTACAAGTTTTTTGGGTATTTCAAAATAAACTACTTTCCCTCACCCCCTAGACACTCCCATTTCTGACATTCCTTGTATGTGTACGTTCTCAGCCTCATTGACATCAAGTTAATCTTGCAATGAATTTATGACTGACTTAATCAAGTCCGTTTGTTTCTTCTCAGCATTGTATCGTCTATTGCTGTATTGTCTGTCAATCGGCTTTCTCGTTTCCTCTGATCCGGCATGACCAGGGCAGTATATCCATGTAATGCCCTTTACAATTGAGCTATTCAATAAATCAAACCATTCCTTTTTCAGCATGCACTTTTCTACTTTACACAGCATGTTTTGAGAGTTTGCGAGTATTACCTTGTTTAACATCCAAAGTGCGGTACAATAAGAGATAATTATTATTATTAATATTAGTATGTGCATTCGCATAGAACAGACAATATTTCTTGAAGTAAATATTGCGTATCCGAGCGAAATATAAAAGGGATTAATATAATTTATTTAAAAGAGCGTCTTTAAATGTAACGCATTCTTACAAAGCCCATGTAGCTTAGGGTGGGTGTCATACGTTATCTTCTGACAAACAGCGTTACGGTTTAAAGGTCGTCTAACGTAACTTTGAACATAGAAAGTAGGTGTTACAGATGATATGGTGGTCTGAAGGAGACAGTTAGACCCACAGGTTGAGAACCACTAATATACCGTGTCCATTGTGATGCGTCCGTGCTCTGTAGTTTGTCTACACCTGCTTGTCCGCTCTATTGTGACTGTTTGCACTGTGATGAATATCTATGGTGTCTATTCAACTGTGAAGTCAACGCCCTGGTGGTGTTTGAGGTTACATTAAATTATGATGTGTTTTTAGTAAGTCAGTAAAGTAACCCATAGCATTTATTAATGCCGTAGGGGTGTGAGATGTTAGCGATCTCACATTTCACAGGCTCTGCAAATGAGGGTGGTAGCCATCTCCTCTCCCTCGCAGTCTTTACTTCCCGGATTAATCCGGTACCCATTTAAGGCTGGGTCGACCTGGGAGCCGTTGCGATCTGAAAACATTTCCGCCTCAGCTGGGGAATGAACCCAGGACAAGCATGGATATGATAGTTAGGTTTTATTTCCATGGTTTAATCACAATTTCTATGAATTCTCGGTAGTGTAACGCTAAGTCAATCACCTACTTCAAATGTAACGCTAAGTCAATCACCTACTTCAAATGTAACGCTAAGTCAATCACCTACTTCAAATGTAACGGTTAAGTCAATCACCTACTTCAAATGTAACGGTTAAGTCAATCACCTACTTCAAATGCTACGCTAAGTCAATCACCTACTTCAAATGTAACGGTTAAGTCGATCACCTACTTCAAATGTAACGGTTAAGTCAATCACCTACTTCAAATGCTACGCTAAGTCAATAACCTACTTCAAATGTAACGCTAAGTCGATCACCTACTTCAAATGTAACGGCTAAGTCAATCACCTACTTCAAATGCTACGCTAAGTCAATCACCTACTTCAAATGTAACGGTTAAGTCAATCACCTACTTCAAATGTAACGCTAAGTCAATCACCTACTTCACATGCAACGCTAAGTCAATCATATACTTAAAATGCCTTAAAGGTTGTAGAGGATTCACTTAATTGTACTCGGGTCTCTATCCCCCTCAAAGAATTGGCACGTTTTCTGCCGAGAGTGCCACTCATACAACGTACGTAATTCTGTATCTTTTAGCGATAGTCCACAGCGATTTCCGGAAAAAGCTTTATAAACAAGTCATTAATTGGGAGCGGGATTCGAACCCGCGACCACATGAGCAAAAGCGAACAGCTTAACCACTAGAAGATCCCTTATCTCGCCTAATAGCAGGTGCTAGTGTTAAATGTTTGGAGTCTTCAAGAAATATACATACAAGTATGGTTTGTTTGCTTTATTGTTGTAGTCCCCTGTGTTTCGATAGACCTGTCCGAATTCGTAGTCATTTGAGAACGTACGCGCTGAAAGTATTGACTAAAATCGCATATTTGGTTAACACGTTGAACAGTTTTTATTGCGATACTTTCAACAATACATTGAAACGCTACACATGCTTTGTAGTCGACATTTTAAAACGTATTGACTCAAGTTTCGAGACTAATAGGTGCCAGCTGAAGGGCTTGGTTCAATCCCGTCTATTGCCTTCTTATCTTTTCTATAACTCCTGAACACTCCATATTTATGTTGTTCATTAGTTAAGTCATCTTCCCGCCGTCTAGCAACTCCGGGTGTTGAATCCATTCGTTATTCGTGTTGTTAGTGTTTAAAATAATAAGAAAATCAATACAAACTAACTGCGTGAAACGTAACAACAATTAGACTTACGTAAACCACAGGTTTATATTTCGTTTCAATGGGACACGACATACTATAGCTAAAACTAGTAGGTAACTACATCTTACGTAGTTCAGATGCGTTCCATTTCATTTCCCAAGGCCACTTTATCCATCGATGAGGCCTTTACATGTGAATCCCGTAATGTCATTTACGTGATCATATGTAAACTCTGTGGCAAACAGTACATCGGGGAAAACGTCCTACGATTGAGCGATCGCTTTTGTAACCATCGTCATGCCATCAAGCACAGAACACCCACTCCTGTGGCCACACACTTCAACGGCGATGGTCATCATGGTGCGTTGGATATTCAGGTCACCGCCATCAGATCTTGCACCACCGATGATAGACCTAGATATGCTCTAGAAAATCAACTCATTTTCGAATTGGGTACACTCAAGCCTTTTGGACTCAATTCCGACCACTCTTATGTCTAGTACTGGGTTGGTGTGGTCTTTGTCTTTATTCTATTTGTTCCGCAATTTACTCATCTTTTTGTTCGTTTCGTTTCCACAAATATATACGTTTCTTATGTACTTTTTGACCTTCCGGCATATCATTTCCATATGTCCGTTGGACGTTGTGATAATTTTTCCATTCGTCGTTTTTTGATGTTTTGTTTGTGTCTTTATAAAGACCTTTTGGCTGAAACGTTGAATGTTATTTGTGTATTGTAATTTTTATGATTTCTTGTGTGCTCATCATTGCCCATCATTACCTACTAGTTTTAGCTTTAGTCTGTCGTGTCCAATTGAAACGAAATATAATCCTGTTTTTTACTAAGTTTAAAATAATAAGTAAATTGTATGGTGGTGATCGCTACTTTCAACCTCTGATGTAAATTTAATTTGGTTATAGCATAGCTTTTTTACATCGAAAAATAATGGAGGTTTGAGATTCGGCGATTATATAAAAGTATGTTTCTATCACTTTATTTACAGTAGTTTTTAGGGAGTGACTTTTTAATCGGCTTTTATTCCACTAGTTTCAGAAAACATTAAAACACTACACATGCTCTTTTTCAATGTTTAAGCTATATAAGTTGATTCATCGATGAGCAATATATAAATCTGTTGTCTCTTTCAAGTATATCTGTAAATATTTGTTGACCATTTTCTAAGTTATTATTGTGCGCTTGGTTTTATTGATGTTATATTTCTTTAAGAACACTATCTTTTGTATAAACTTGTATTATCTTACTTCAGTTGTTCAACATTCATCACCTGCACAAAAGTAAATGCTTTCTATTGCTAACGTACTTTCATCACGATCATCAATTAGCATATCCTGAACAGTATGGCATATTATGTATATTAGCAGTAATCACAGGATTTCGAAACTTTTGTCGATTTTGAGCCTTCCTGTCTGGGAGATACCGCTCCTGACCACCCCCATAAAAAGATCGGACGGATATAATATGTGAATTAAAATATTCATAGTCGCAAGTTAACAAAAAATGTTTGATGTGAAAGTACCCATCAATTAACAGCAATTCTCTTTACAAGCTGTTTGTTGATTTAAGATGTTTGTATGTACATTGTAGCGAACATGGAATATGTCATGTCATGTGACGTATTCCTTCTAGAACATTGTCTTCCCAATGAACTCTCTGAACCTCTGTCTTGGGCGATGTTGATTGCATTTTCTAGCGATGTATTCATATTATCTTTAATGTCGTCAGTCCATCGTCTTCTTGGTCTGCCCTTTCTCCTCTTTCCAGGTACTCTTCCCTCCATTATTTGTCTTTCTAAACAGTTATGTCTCTTTATATGACCAAACAGGCGTAGTTTTCTTTTTGTTATTGTTTTTAGTAACCAACACTCTGGAATATTCAGTGTGTTTATAATATCTGAGTTTCTGATTTTATCCTTCCATGATATTCTAAGTATCTTCCTGTAGCATTTCAGCTCGAAGGCGTGGAAATTTCTAGGCACAATATTCCCGTAGGTTGCCATTACTTTCGGGAAGGAACAACCGTTAATCGAGCACCGTAAAGAGAACACATTCGTTCTAATCGGCCATTTTTGCGGAAGACCACATGGAATATAGATCTCTCTTTCTCTTGGTCCTTTCATAAGTAACATAGAAAGAGAGAGAGATAGAGAGATCTAAGGATACATGAAAGCAAGAGGAAACATATGGAATTCAAAAGATAATAAATACAAAGCAAAACCAAAATGAGTTAACTTAAATACTAAATAAGTGATTGTGTGTAACTAAGAAATGTAGAAGAATAGAAGGGACGACGAGAAACTATAAACTTTTGTCAATGGATAATTACGGTTCCATGACAAAATATTCCCAGAAATAAATATCCTAAGACAAGATATTTCCAGGACATAATATTCCCAGATAAAATATACCGAACAAAATATCCCTACATAGCCAAACAGTTGTAATGGGCTCTGGTACACCGGAAAATTTAGCTTGATTCTTTTTTGAAGATTTTCTATGAATATGGCAACATTTATAACATCGCTGAAAGGTTGTAGGACAAATTGTTTTATGACAGCTTATGTGAAGCACATATCTGGAGCTTATGAGACATAGATATGGAAGTGAGATGTACGAACATGTCATGCTAGAGTTTCTACTCTTGATAATAATGTCGTTTTGGTGCATGATGAAAATGATCACGCTCCTGTTCATTGTGAAATTGCTGTAGCAACTGCTCGAGAAGAAAGGAGGCAAGGTGTGTAATACATAGAAGAATGTACACGACACATTGTGAAACATGCTTTAAGACAATTATTAATCCGGCATGCACATCTTTTAACACAAGAATTGTTAATTATTGATGTTTGTAAACATCGTCAACGAAATTATATCAATGATCAACACAATGATGAATATAGAAACACAGTCGGCAACAGTATCTTTTTGTTGTGCGAGTGAAAGAGCCTATTTCTTTGTTTGCAGCACAGGAAGATGTTTATATTCTTTTTTCAGAGTAGATATTGGCTTGCTTATGAAACATTCCGAGTCACCCCAAAAGGATTCGATCAATTGTATACTGATCAAATAATACCATGTGTGTATGCACTTTTGTCTAAGCGTAGTGAAGTAATATACCACCGTCTTCTTCATCATATCAGAGAACTGGGGAAATAACGGAAATGCAGTTTCATCATCAATAGTTACTCATTTCAAATTAGCTGCAATTAAAGCTTTTAAATGTGCATTTCCACGAGCTCAAGTATCGTGATGTTATTTTCACTTTAGACAGAACGTTTGGCGAAAACAATAATCTGAGGGTAAAACGGTGTTGTACATCTCTGATGAAAATTATTCTAAGCCTAACTACTGATGGCTTTGGCATTCGAACAAGAAACTGATGTCGTTACTGTTTTAGAATAGCTCACCAGTAATTTAGTTTGGTATAGCTAAGTATTGGGAGCCGCGTTAGCGCAGTGGTTAGCGAACTGGCTTCGCATATGAGTGGTCCTGGGTTCATTCCCAGTTGAGGTGGAAATGTTCTTCAGATCGCAACGGCTCCCGGGTCGACCCAGCCTTAAATGGGTACAGGATTAATCCGGGATGTAAAGACTGCGAGGGAGAGGAGAGGCTACCACCCTCATTTGCAGGTCCTCTGAAATGTGAGATCGCTAACATCTCGCACCCCTACGGCATTAATAAATTATATGGGATAGTTTACTTTTTTTTTTATTGATCTCATATATGGATTGCCTCATGGAAACTTCGAAACTTTCTACATTGGACGGATTCCTCGTGGTCTCGATTTCACGGCTGTGGAAATTTGGCACAATCCATTCAATCGTATCTAATCTAACAGCAGCAAGACTTGCCCGGAAGTTACAGTAACAACCACATACATCTGCACTGTTGAGGTCAGATTGTAACTGGTCAATTCAAAACAAAGAAACGAGAGGGTTACCAGCGTGTTGATGGTGCTATTAAAACAATGGTTGAACGGTACGATCAAGCAGAGCCTACCATCTTCTTGAAATATATAGCACGTGTTTTTACATTAATGTTGTGTAGTTAACCCATGACATAAATTACAACTCGCATTGCACTAGCATCAAGTGCCTTTAACAGACTGTTTAATATCTGGAGATCAAAGTTAATCAGCACACGCACGAAAATGCGCTGATTTAATTCCTGCATTATTCCGATGCTATCATATGGATGGGCTCTTTATCTTCAGAAAAGAAATTACTGAGTTTCGAGAACAAATGTCTTCGTAGGATAACTAACACCCATTGAGTGATTTCAAATCGAATGATGGTTGGTTGGTTGGTTGGTTGGTTGCTGATCCAGCGGTCCATGGGCTCATGCCCTTTGACCTAATGGCATTAGATGGCATTATATTGCTGGGAAGTCTGTGGATTTTCGGCCCACCCCGGGACAGTCAGAGAATAACTATCACACCTCCAGGAAGGTAGGTTTCAACCTATGCACTACTCCTAGCCACTGTAGCCAAGATAGGATTCACCGTGCTCATTCTCCGCCACCAATTGACTACTGGTTATGCCGAACTTCTCTATTGCTCCAAGCACGCAACCAAATGCCCAAGTCAAAAGGATTGTCACGTCCTGAGTCACTGTGCCTCTATAATGGGCATCAGCCATAGGAAAAACAGTGATGTCAGTTTCCTCCTCCCCAGTGCTGCACAGTACATCTCTGGCTCCCTCCCAACCACAGAGGGTGCATACATATATATTGAGGCAAACATGAAAACAATTTCAACAACAAAACAAAATCAAAATCATAACTGTATAGATGGCATGTCATGAAGCTTCTATAAGAAGATAACCTCAATATAACGGCATGTCATCCACTAAGGTTTTCTTTTGCATGGATGGTATGTCTAGTGGGCCATTGGTGAGACCCACAGACGCAACCACCTGCGTAAATCGAATGATAAAATCAGAGAAGATACACATCAAAATTGCATCACAGATGTTAGCAGAAAACACCGTTGATCCTACATCGTGCATGTCCTACGAGCAGACATCAACAGAATAGCACCAATCTCTTGAATGGATACCTAAAGGCAAATAGCCAGGGGTAGACCAAAAGAAACACTCAGAAGAACAAAACTTAGAGAAAGTAAAACAATAAATATATATATACTATTCAAGAACTGCACAGAGAAGCTTTGAACAGACAGAATTGGAGATATCTGATCTCTGTCCTATGCGCTAACTTCAGCGCAAAAGAAAAATGAATGAATTAATGCATGAAGTTAACCCAATCAATGTATTTCTTGTCGATCGTGTATAAGACAATTCATTTCGTTTAAATACTTTATTATAACTATTTACTAGTTATATTATTCATGAATATCATTGCAGTTCGTATAAAATATTATCTTTGTATTTTGTCTTGGGAATATTTTGTTCGGTATATTTTGTCTGGGAATATTTTGTTTTGAGATTATTTTGTATTGGGATATTTTTTCTGGGAATGTTTTGTCTTGTGGATATTTTGTCTCGTATAGTTTGTCCGGTTACCTATAACTACATGTGACGGAGGGTTTGAAATGGTATGATCAACACTAATGAGGAAATTATACAAAGAATTAACCAGATATCACTAGGGATAAAATCAAGAAAACGCACTGCAATTGGATATGATATACATTAATAAGACAAGATAAAACAGTGTAAGATAGTCTTTATCTCGGAATATATAGGTCTATCAAATAAGAGCTTAACAATCACCTGAACAGAATAAAACCGCTACACGTTCCCGGATCCCACTTGTGCAAACATCCTCAAGAAACTGTCGATCATCAAATGTTTGAATGCCAACGCTGGATTTCAGAAATATTCTTCCTCCTCCTTGGTCAAAAAAATGAGACACCACATAGAGAACAAAACAAGAGCTCAGAAAACACGTGAATATATCACACAATGGCATTGGGTCAAAGAACGTGGACAGTTGAATCAACAAATAGCTAACCAAAATAAGAAAATAAGAAGACAAGAAAGTAGTAACATATCCAATTCGGAATGTAGATATATATCAATCATTTGTTGGCTGTAGTAATTTTCCAGGAAATATAAATACATTCGGTAGTTTGTCACTGCATCCTGAAAAAGTACAGGTGCACAATTGATTAAGAATTGTGGAACCCGGAACCTTGGCCGTTACAGACGCTATCTGTACCGCGCCGCCGCAGAGCAAGAAATTCATTTAGGAAATATCAGCTATAGATGGGGAAAATGGATAATACGTAAAAATAACTAGAAGCAATAGTTGAAGTTAGTACAAGATGTTAGATGTTTGGTGACTGCACATGCTCCGCGGCGTGCTGAAAGATGAACATATAAAAAGCTGTGAAACATTTAATAATTACTATGACTTTTATTCCTTTTAACAATACTTTTTGTACCTTCCTTTTCTCGAATATCTTTGTCTTTATCTTTTCATGACATATTTTCTACTACAATATATATTCACATCTCAAATATATCAATTCTTTCTTCCAGCGTTTGTTTATTGTCCTTGTTTCTGAACTTAACATTAATTTAGTTGAAAAATTTGCTACATGACTTACATATGGGGGATAGGTAAGAGACATGGAGACCTATTCTGTCAACACATGTACAATACTAACCAACAGTTAGAGAGTCATGTTACTGCCTACTTCAATAGCAATTCAATATCGGTGCCCGAGATTCTCATGTAACTGTCATTAAATCGTGATCCTCAGATTACCAGGATTAAAAGCCAGTTTACCTATTATTGTTCATCTATCACAAGTGATTATGGCCATTTGATACATCCACTTTTGAAAATTCAGTTTGTTTTCTGTCCTTGACTGTGAGTACGTAAATGGCTATGCCAGAAATAAAAGTGGGAGGATGCAATATAAATAACTTGAGATATACTGACGACACAGTATTGATCGCAGGAAACGAACAAGAACTACAAGCCCTGTTAGATAAAGTAGTGAAAGAAAGTGAAAATAAAGGCCTTAGTTTAATCAAGAAGAAAACAAAAATAATGGTTGT
This sequence comes from Meghimatium bilineatum, assembly GCA_034231615.1. Taxonomy (NCBI): domain Eukaryota; kingdom Metazoa; phylum Mollusca; class Gastropoda; order Stylommatophora; family Philomycidae; genus Meghimatium; species Meghimatium bilineatum. The sequence goes on along the minus strand of CM067305.1, from coordinate 46,225,405 downwards.
CTCAAAGACACATACACCACCATGATGCAACATAATAATTAATGACATAAAATTAACACAAGTTGAAAAAATTTAATATCTTGGAACCCTGTTAACATCAGTAGGTATTCAAGTGAGATCAAGAGCCGAACAGCACAAGCCAAATCAGCATTCCAAAAAATGATAACCATTTTGTACAATGGAATACTATCAATGCAGACCCGAATTCGAGTGCTGAGATGTTATATTGAAACAATTCGTTTTTATGGATGTGAAGCATGGACAGTAAACACAAAAAATTCAAAGCGAATTAAAGGATACATAGATGTGGTTCCTGAGAAGAATGATGAAAATATCATGGACAGCTAAGAAAACTAATACAGAGGTTCTCATTGATGCTGGCGTAAAAAGATCAATCATATCAAACATTAGGGGCAGACAGTCATGGTTTCTAGTGTATGTGCTGAGAAGAACACGACTTGAACACTTAATAACCACTAGAACGATCAAGGGGAGAAGAGAGGAGTCAACAAAGAGAGAAGTTGCTAGATGGACTAGCATTGTGGTACGGTAGAAGTTCACCCACCGAGCTTATTGACAACACAAGAGACAGAGAGTCGTCGAGAAACATGATCTCCTACGTCATTCGGCATGGCACTTGATTGATTGATTGAAATGGCTAATAAGATATATTCGGGTCGTAAATGTCGTTGGACAGTTTGGGCATGGAATGACCACTTAGACAGTTTTGGTGAACCGTGAATTCTAGCAACTCTCCACTGTTGAGCTGCTACACTTTTCCTTTTTTCACAGGTTGCTGTGGCCATGTTTGATCTCCATGTAACTCTATTATGTGAACGATCTTCCCATGTATCTTAATCTATTTCAAAAGCTTTCAGTGAGATCTTTAATGCGTCCATGTATCGCTTCTTTTAGCCACTTTGAGGTGTTTGCCCTTCTGCAACTAACCATAGAGAAGTATCTTTTACAGGCGATGATTTTGGGATACGTACCAGATGACCTTCCCAGCGATTCTGTGTCTGCATCAGAATGGTGTTAATGCTAGGGATACCAGATCTGTAAAAGACAGATGTATCCGGAATCTTATTCCGGTTTATCCATTAATGCGGTACCTACAATTTGTTGTTTTTTTCTAAGCCTCCGTCATTCCTGAGTGTAGATATCCGGATGTGTTGTGTCAATTTTTCGTTTGTTTTGTTTTCATTTTGTCCCTTAAGTCTGTATATTGTCATTTATCTTTGATCTACTTTCGGACTTCGACAGTGTAAACTGTCGTTCTTTATTGTTTGTGTGATATGCGTATTATTGATGAATGGCAATGTGTCCAAATGTCAATCTGTATGGTTTTTTTATTTCTTGTGTATTACCAGTGATTAACAAAACTTCATTACATGGTTTTCAATATTCGATTGTTGGATCATATTTTTTGTGTGTGCAATCCTAACATTATTAATGTTTACATCTACAGGAAGGTTTTGAGTCAGATCAATACACGAAAATTACCAACGACCAATGGGACTGTGTTCTTGACCTCTACGACCACATCATTACAAAGACTTTCTTCAGATAAAGAGTCCTGATGAAACTCTCGATCTGTGTGCTAGGATATGATCAATATCATCTTCACTATATAGTCCAACATGAACTATTTTCTGTACATTATGATGTTTCATACTGCCAACTTGTTCTCTCCCAATTGTAAATTGACATTTATGTCAGTCATATTACCGCTGCACAAAAGGTAATTTGTTGTTGTTGTTGCAGGGTTTATCTAATCTTGGCAGCTCAATTCCTATCCTAAAAAGTACATGTCTCTGAAGTTGACTTGAAGATCCATACTGTAACTTTATTAAATGTATTTGTAAAAAGGATTCTGCTCATGTAGTTTAGAAGGAAGGACAGTCAATAAGGAGGTGTTCAGATATTTAATTAGGATATAACAGTGTCTATACGTGTGTAGTTGATGAGGGTTTATTGGTAAGTAATACTAACACTCTGTTCTGCCACGCATGTTGAAATATACCTCTAAGAAGCGTTGAGCCCTGGGTTGACATTCCGCTACCTAAAAATACGGATGTGGCTCAAAGTGTCAGCATGTATCAGGTAGTAACACAGGACGTAATCAAAATGTAATTCACCGCACTTTGTTCTAAGGAACACAGCCTGCTAATCCGTAAGAGTTTGAAAACAAACGCAAAAGTAGAGACGTCTGCAAAATAAATAGTTAGTGCTCCTGTACTTAACAATATAAAATCGTAATGACAGGTAAATATAATGTAGAAAGGGGCTTGTCTGATTCTAGACAGACAAATTCACCAACTAACAAAGATATGATGTCACAAAATGTGAAAGCAATAGTACATTCAGACAAGGGCTCTCCAAAACACTAGAATCTGAACTTCCTAGTGTCAGTGCACAAATGACTGCATATGATTCAACTGCGTCACACATTTCTTCGTTTTTCCCTAACTAATTATACCTGCCCCGTACAGGTTCTTAATAAGCGTGATGCATCGTTTTTCTAGCTCTTTAGTTCTTTTCATGAAGGGCTTGTCTACAATATTCGTGTCAACCCATTCTCCCAAGAGTTGTATCGGTCTTTCAAAGCTGTCTCCACAACAATACACATCCTGCTATGATTTATTTTGGTACATTTACTATACGTTTTATCATTCTACGGCTTTATTTATCTCATCTCTCCTCTGTCTCTCTCCTCTCTCTCTCTCTCTCTCTCTCTCTCTAAAAGAAATAGACCTGTTGATTATTTTCTGACCCCACAACCAGATCTATGTTTTCCTAATACCGTTGTGTTATGGTTTCATTTTTCTTGTTCCTCTTGTTCATGTGGCATACAGCAACTCAGAATTAATTTGGAATTTAAAATTTGTAATTTCTTTACTCCGTAAATTATCATTAATTAACATATATAGGGTATCTATTACATCGTTGTGCACTGAAGGTCACGCAGTTCTGTACTAAATGTTGACAATTCATACAAAGTAGTGTCACCACTAATGTAAATGAGCCCACGGTGACTTTGTATCTAACCGATATTACCCAACACAATAACAGTTCCCTCTTGCCTTTTGTATTACTATTTTGACATCTGTGTCTATCTGTCTATCTCACTCTCTCTTTCTCTCTCTTTCTCTCTCTCTTTCTCTCTCTCTCTTTCTCTCTCTCTCTCTCTTATTTTGCTATGAAGTCCAGTTATTTCAATATATTTTCTTGAGAGCTCAGATCATATGACGATTTGTGCAGTTAAAGGACAGCCAAACCACTATACGAGTGGTAAGAACCTTTTTACGGTTAAGGATCTAGTTTAGTCTACGCTCCTAGAGTTTGGATTCGGTGAGTTACATTTCGCACGCAGCACTTTTAAATAGATGCGCGGCAGATGGACAACGTAGATTTCATGTAATGTTTCTGTCACTGTATGTGTATGACTCTACTGCCTGTGGAACTATTTCCCAAAAATCTATCTAGTGTTGATTACTTGCTTTTTTTCTCTCAGAATCCTTGACATTACCTTGTGCTTATTCAAACACACACCGTATATTTGATACAGCTGTCTTCTTCAACTTTATAGTTCTCCTGTCAGAGTCATGCGCTGATACGGATTTCTTTAGTGAAATGTATTGTGGTCATCAGCCTCAAGACAGGGCAGATTGTAAGTCAATACTGTCTCAGATCACAACAGTGTTTGTTATAGTGAACAGTTCTGCAGAATGTTCTACGTGTGTTACTGAGGATATTTCAATACCTGTACGGGATGTTTGTTGTTGTTGTAATGGTCCTTGTCTCGATTGGTCCGTTCGGGTGACTTTGTGTGCACGATTTGAATGGCTTGATGAAATCGCATCTTTTTTTGGAGATGCGGTTAGTCAAGTACTGAAAAATGCGTGTGCAATTGTTGCTAGGCGATTTGGTGCCGTAGAACGGACTGGTTCAATTCCCGTTGGTCTCAAGAATTTTTATTCTCTTGGCTGTAGTTTTATTTATTGTTCATATTTCGCAGCACTAGTTCGCCACTGCGAACACACATGTACGTAATAAACATAAATTTGTTCCCGTGTTTGCATCATGCCACAGTCTATTTCTGTTTCTTGTTTTAACTTTATCGGCTGTCATTACTTTTGTTATTTTCATATTTAGAAACAGGTTTTGTTGTTCGCTAAAGCTTTTTGTTGATTTTGTTACGCATGTATCTGATCTCATCACGACATCATCTTAATCCAAACACATGAGTCTTTGTTCCTTTCTTCCATGTTTATGGATGTCGTGATATGTAGTGGCTGCATGTGTGAATTGAGTTACATAAAAACTCCTGTATATATTTTATTTTCTATTAGGTAAAGTAGTCTTCTTCTGCGTTCGTTCTCAAACTCCTGCAGATTAGCAGGATGTAGTCCGGAGAACGGAATGCGTTGTGTCATGGTTTACAGCATTGCTGCGATATCTGTGCCTTTCGGCCTGACACATCCGACTTAAGCATGGCCTTGGGTCACTGACCCTATATGGGATGGGACAGCCAACTCCATCCCATAGCCTCCTTAGTCGCCTCTTACGACATGCATGGAAGGTAAACAGTGTTGTTATTCTTTGCTCCCCTTTCGGACCCGGCAACACAAAGGCTATTAGGTAAAGTATTACAAGTGTATTTCTTTTGGAAACATTGCACACAATTAAGAGATGCAATCTTCTGGGTATAAAATAAAGATCACGTAACATATGATGCCTCAAAAAAGGAAAATGCACAAAATAGTTCACGAGTGCATTGCTCGTTGTTCCTGTTAATTGACACAAATAAACATACGTATATCTCGGTATGAATTTGTTTTATTTTCGTCTTCAAATATCGATAATTTGTTCTATTCATTTCTCGAAAAATATCAGTATTTCTTTCACCCCATTTATTTCCAAATATTCAAATACTTCTGTCAAATATACAGCGACACATTGACTACCCATTTCTTCTTCTACTTCTCGCTCACAATTCAACATGTCTACACAGCAAATAATTTTCTTGTGAAGGCATGTTATCTAGTTATGTTGTATGATATAATCGTCGCTGGTGAGCCTCTCGTCCTGAACAAGTATCTCCGACTTCAGCACAGGTAACTATTTTCCTGTTCGATGCCAGGGATGGCCAAACCAATCTTAGTTTTCAGCCTCTGTAGACTAGACTATTCCACATCTCCCGTTCAAGGAATTGGTCTCGATGTGGACATTCTTACTCATTGACACGCTGGTATTGCCGTGACGATACATGAGTGCAAATAATAGTAGCACTGTTACTTTCCATGCATATCGTAAGAGACGAATAAGGAGGCGCCCTATGGGTTTTTCCTGTCACATCTACTAGAATTTCAAATAACACAAAATTCATGCAGAAGACAGACATGTAAGGCCAAAAGGCGCTGATATCACAGCCAAGCTATAACACATGATACAATGCATTTTGTTCTCCTGACTACATCTTGTTTATGCTTATTACACACAGACAAAAGTTATATATAAATCAATTCAGAGTGTATTGCTGGTCGTTCATTCAAGAACAGAAAATCTTGAGCAAAATGCCTAACTTGCACTATATTTGGAAATCTAACTATTCACACACGAGCATGAATATTTGCGAACAATCTTTAATGTAAATTCCACTTTTCGGAACATAAGAAAGCCTAGTCAATCATCTTGTATTTGTAGTTCTCGCTGAAGTGCTAGTCTTAAGCAAACTTTGACAAGTTTTATATTTAGTTAGATTACACGCGATATTACAGTAAAAAAATTACATTTGGTAAACATGGCCACAACATCCGTGATTTTACATTTCCATATAGGTAAAAAAAACATCCGGGAATATCTAATATTCTCGATTCTAGCAACTACTTTTAGCTCACAACATTCTAGGCACTAGTTCTTTTTCTACCTTGCATTTCTTCTAAAACTATTCTGCTGACTATCATGATAATTAATCACTCCGGAAAGTTGAATGCAATGTAGTGATGTTTACAGCTTTACCGCGATATCTGCGTAATCCTAGCTGATACTGCCAATACTTGTGGCTTTGAGTCACTTTAGCCTATTGAATGAGACAGCAAGTTTTACATTTGCGCATCATATGTTGCCACTTACGATATGTCTTATAGATCGCATTGTTGCTATTTGTTAATTCGTTTCAGGCCTCGTCAACTAACGGAAGTGATTGTCCATTATCTATATTTTCTACCAAATGATATCGAGTTTATTTGTACAGTAATCTTTAAGAATATGTATTTATTTGTGCTTTTGCCCTCTTCACACCAAGCGTCTGAATAGCTAGAAATAATAGGTATCTTTGAGATTTGGATATAGAGATGAATAAGGAGAAATGCATGGAAAGAACAAAAAGCATGCAGGTTGTAAAAACAACACTACGAATGTATAAAGAACTATTAAAGAAAATTAAAAAATTAAATACAATGGGCATATTAAACGACATGATACCTTGTTGAAGACCTTACGTAAAATAAAGTTAAGGGGAGACGAGTAAGAAGGAAGCAGTGATACAAATGAAGCGAAAACATCATTAGATTGACAGGATAGAGTCTGTTAGAGTGCATCATCGAGGCTACAGATATCGGAGGTTAGTTGCAGCACTTATGATAATAATGTTAAATACTAATAGTTAAGCATTTAAAACATTCTTATGACATACAAATAGTAGTAACATCATACACGTAGTCCCATTTTAACACAATTGAAACGTATTAATGAATACAGTGTTTTCTATTTCAATAGGCTGTGTCGGTTTTAGAGTCGTTGGTGATCTAGGAATATGTCCAGTCCAACTTGAAATCAAAACTTGGGCCACTGGCTAGTGTAACCAGTGCTCCAATTTCTATGCTACTGAACACTAAATAGACGACATTATAACTATTCATTACTTGCGTTATCCACACGCGGAAGATAAGTCTGCAGTTCTCGGCAGTGGTTCGTTCACCAGATCAAATCACATACAACAGCAAAACACTAGCAGATGACATGCATATATATTTAGATGTTCCTCATATGGAAACCCCGCATCATTTCATCTGTACAGCGATGTGTTCACCCCCTCTGAGTAGGATGATTCTCCTGATAGCACTGCACACCTCTAAGAGGCGGAGTTTTTTGTTTGTATAAATTTATGTTAAATCTCCCATTCCCCAAATATAATAAATTCCACAAATGGATACACGATTCCCATTGCTCGTAGTTATTTATGATTGAAAAGAATATATATATTATGTTATTTGTTTTTATTTTCTTATTCGCTATGTTAATTATTTGTTCTGTTTTTCTAATAAATTTTCTCTGTGTTTTTGTCCTCTGTTTACTTTTATATTTCTTCAGCTTCAAGGGAATATAAAAGTGCTCACCAGTTCGAACAAAATGCAGTCCTCGAATTTTTCTTATATAAAAAAAGTCACGTCCTCTTTGATGGCCCTTATGCGAGCAATATCTCTTGTCATTCTAAATTTTTTATAGAAACTTGCACCCGCTCGCCTCGCATTTAGAGTCAACACGTTTTCCATCTTCGGCGACCGCATCCCTAGTAAAGATGTTATTTTAGTCAAGTCTTTCAACGTTTACATTCTTAAGCTGTTATGAATATGGACAACAGCAACACACACACACACTGCAAAGGTATGTACATTTCTCGAGAACCACAAACATTTAATATTATTAAGTGCCAACAGGCATCAGTACTACAAGGACTCATTAGGTCTACGTATAAACATAAATAGCACATAAACAAGGTTTATTTTATTTTACCATCTGGTATTCATTGATAACGCTTCTAAGTGACACAGATGCGCAGGGGGGGGGTTTAATTTACCTTAGAACAATGGTTCTAAACATGACTTATGGGATTCTTATAGCAACATATACTTGCAAAGGAGGGGAGGGGGATAATGAGAAACATTATTTTTATTGGTATGCTACAGATCCATCATTGAAGGGCCACAGAAATGTAGACACTTGAACCAACAAGAATTTAGCGATAGAACTTTAAAAGCTTTAGTGACACGCAGAAAATTAATAACCATTTTTAGATACGGGGGTGGGTCACAGAAAAAATGATATCTAAAAAGGAGATCATGGTGGTCCACAAAAGTTTGAGAACCACTGCAATAGGACACAGAAGAAGCAATGCAAATAATGCCTTGCTTAAACATAGGTTTTCTAGCTACGAAGGATCTCAGAAAAGGCTATGTCTTTTTTGGGGGGTAAAATAAACTGCCCCCCCCCCCTTAGGGCGTTGTATCCATAGACATATACTTGCAGTTATAGTCTGTGTCATTCATTCTAAACATACGTAAGTGCACTTATGCAAGTTGAACGTTTTTCTTTTCTATTGTGATGGTCCTTTGCGTCTTTACAGACTATCAGGAAGCAGGCCAGTGTAAATTAACGAGACACATAGTTATTACGCTTCACACATTGACTGCTTGTCCGGGTACATTTTATGGAAATAGTACATTGTCCATTAGCACTAACCCCCCTCTCAGCTCTGTTGGTTAGTTTCAAGGAAAATGCAGTACCAATACACATGGAAACAAGCAGAGAACTATTGGAGATGCCAGAAAATGGTTTAATACACCATCGACTGCCTTAAGTTCACTCTCAGGATTTTCGGCAGGGGTTTACTCCCTTGGCCTAAGACACATCTGTTAGACTAAGAAGCTGTAGCCCGTTCGGCAGTAGCCGTAAGACATAAGACAAAAGATATAAGTTAGAGATTGAGACAAGACATGCAGTGACAATAATTTTTCACAGGTGATATGCTATCCCCCAAATTTATTTGTCGCTATTTACATGCCTGGAAAGAAGACAGTGGCCCTATCAGCTCCCTTAACTACAAGTCCAGGCCTTGATTGTCACACGGCTTACCTATTATTGCTTCCTATTATTATTCAAATGTATTTTCTCATTTTATTCCTTCTCTGTTTGTTCCGCCCGTGTATTACCAAGATAAAAAAACCAAAGCACAGCATATTAACATTACCATTTGCCATACATCTCGTAAGAAGCTACTAATGGGGATGGACGTAGAGTTAAATTACCAAGCTCCAAAATATCGTTATCATGAAATCTGATGGATGTCCAGATTGATAGGAGGAAATCTACAACAGGGTTCAAGTTCGAAATCTGCTCGCGTCGTCGTGTATATTTGTTTGTTTGTTTTTCGTTCGCTCCATTGTAACCATCACGGATATCCGTGCGATTTCCGCCGGGAGCGTGATTACGTTGTGCCACCGTTATGCGCCTTGTAGGCCTAGCACATCCGATTTCGGCATGCCTTGACAATTCGGGTGGGCTACCCTTAGCCTGTGACAGCCTCTGTATCTGTCTCCAGGCACGCGTAGTGGAGACTCTTCGCCCAGACTATTTTTTTGCTCTTAGTCTGACTCAAACGAGGTGTTCCACTGTCTATGAACTTGTCTCGTGTAATTGGACGTGCTGTGCCTGTGCCCATTGGGTACTGAACCGTTTCTCATCCGTGAGCCTGGTTCCTTAAGGGGAAGAACTCAACAGAGGAGTTGGACCCTGGCTCTTTCGCCCTCTTAGCCGAGGTGTCATTCACCGACATCGTGTACCCCTTGTCCAAGTTCGAGTCTCACACCACGCGTTTGAGAGCAAGGCGTTCTCGAGCTGAGCGTCCTTGTCCCAATAGCGCCTGAGCCCATCAGGTACTGAACCCTTTCTCTCTTCAAGTATATTTCCGGTGTAGGAAAACCTGACAGTAGAGTTGGGCCAGGGCTAAATCGTTGTCCCTTTTGTGCCTGAGCGAATCGAGTACAGAACCCTTTCTCTCTGCAAGTTACTTCCGGTATAGGAAACCTTGACAGTAGAGTTGGGCCAGGGCTGCCATCGTTGTCCCTTTCTTGCCTACACCCATCGGGTACAGAACCCTTTCTCTTTGCAAGCATATTTCCGGTTTAGGAAGGCTCGACATTAGAGTTGGGTTAGGTCTTTTGCTTTACCAAACGCCGATGGATGGGTCTGGGTCTCTGCCTGTTAGGAACTCTGGTAACTAGAAGCCCGTCTCGAGCTGACGGAGCTTGTAGTTCCCTTTCCTAGGGACTTTTCACTTTCTATTTGCAGTTCGCGCTGCCCTCTAGCGCTGTTCTGCCCTTTCATTGTTTCATTGTACTCTGTGTGAAACATATTTGTCTCTCGCCATGCATTTACCTTTACGTGCATTTTACATTGGCCGCCCCTCCAATGTTCGGACTGGACTGACTAGCTTCACTGTATGTCGACAGTGTTGCTATATGTGGTGATGCTGGTGGTGTCGGAGATATTGTCTGTCTCTTGTGCAGTCAAATCTCTTTCCATCTGCTACCTCCACATTCTCGGACACGATCCCCAAATGATTTGGCCAGAATCAGCACGAGCTGCTGTATTTCTGTTTCCAGGGTGCACCACGTGGAGGTACATTTGGGATCTTGGTTATCTGCTAACCCTGGGTCCGCCTAGAGCAATGCGTTCCCTTTGCACCCCCGTCGTGTATATAAAATGAAATAATTTTTTCGGAGAATTTGCTTGAAGCTACGGAATTATGTGTTGTGAGTAGGGATGGCATATGAGGCAGGGCAACCGGAAAGCAATGATGTCAATCCTCTATACATTTTCAACGTTTCAACATCAATCGGGAGATGAAAATAAAATTTCACCAACTGGTACAGTGAGCAAGAGTGAGAAGGTAAGATTCCACCAACTGGCACATTGAGCAATAGTGAGAAGGTAAGATTCCACCAACTGGCACAGTGAGCAATAGTGAGAAGGTAAGATTCCACCAACTGGCACATTGAGCAATAGTGAGAAGGTAAGATTCCACCAACTGGCACAGTGAGCGAGAAACAGTGTCGGATTTACTTATAAGCTAAACAAGCTATAGCTTAGGGCCCTCACTGGTTTGGAGGCATTCCAATTTTTTTTTTAGTTCATTATCTATATATTCTTAATCGTTACAGGGCCGAGAAAGTAATATTCCACCAACTGGCATAGTGAACAAGAGTGAGAAGGTAAGATTGAACGAACTGGCATAGTGAGCAAATATGAGAAAGAACCTCCACCAACTGGCATAGTAAACACGAGTGAGACCGTAAAATTCAACCAACTGGAATAGGAAACAATAATGATAAATAGTTTCTAATAGCTGAACCACCCAAACCGTTCTTATCAACGGGCTTGACTGTATATATGTCTGACAGATAGTTTGCGTGGCAGTAGGGCTAGTAAGAATCGCATATTCGTGCGAACTTAGTCGGGATGTTTCGCATAGCTCTGACAAAGTTCAACACCAATGACTAGAACTTCCTGAAATAGGTGAAAATCAATGTCATATATGGTTTAACGCATGCGGTTGCGTCTGTGGGCCTCACTAATGGCCCACTAGACAAACCACCCATGTAACAGCAGATGACATGCCGTTATATCGAGATTCTCTTATGAAAGCTTTGTAGCATGTCATCTATACAATTATAGACCCCCTCTATGTAATAGGCTCCTTCAATAGGCATTTAACTAAGCCGAAAACTGACGTCTCCTGAGTATAAAAGTTCAGAAAAATCATTCCACTGCACATAGGAAACAAGAGTAAATCGTTCGTAGTTCCTGTGGTTCTCAAACAAATATACGGGATTTGCTTTTATTTCTATGTTTTTTAAAGTAAATGCTACAGTATAAATTACGTCAACAATATTTGAATAATGTTTACTCCCTCTCCCTTTATGTTTAATTATGCCCAAAAAATGTATCCCTGTCACCTTAAATATATTTTCGCCGACAACGTACGAAAACACAGGTTTTTTGACATTTTTTGAACAATATTTCAAAATCAAACAATTTTATTGGTTAATGCTTAAAAAAACCCAGTCCTAATGACACCAACTTTTGTCAATTCCCCCTCCCCCCTGGCAAGAGCTGCCAAGCTTTTTCAGATTCCCTCTTCCTATCTGTTACGCTAATGTATGGACAGCCCCAAAATGCAGCTCGCCAAGCCACTCTTACTGCCCCCCCCACCAGCTGATTTAAATTTACCCTATTCACTGACACCTGAACTAATAAATAATCCCTATTTCAATCTTCAGATGAGACTATAAATAGAACGTGTTGGCACCGACCTATTACCATCAGCGGTATAAAAGGCTTCTGCACATAATAAATTAGGACTTCAGTCGTTATGTCATTGATTATTGTCGTGGTAACCGTTGGTCACTATTTATATACTTAAAATCGACTTGGTATTTCTGGTATGCGACTCCAAGTGTATAAATAGTGACCAATTGAAACACGACAATAATAATTTTTAAAAAGTAACAACTGAAGGCCTAATTAATTCTGTGTACATGTTTTCTATTGCATGCAGTCATGCCCCACTTTATATAGAAAATGTTCACTGTCCGCAGATCTAAAATATCTGCCCTCCTAATTTTTACACATTGAGAGGATACAAAGAGATTTCAACTTTACCAAGTTACATATAAAACTATGGGCAATATGCAGAAATGTTTTTTTTAAATATACTATACAGAACTATTCTATGTGCACTACCACAGAATAAAGGACGAAATTCAAAACTTCTAGGAATAGTTTCAGGGTTTGCCTCGGGGATGTGATTATAATAGGATTAATTGAATTTATATCAACGAGAGACTGAACCAGGAAACCACGAAAAAGAAGTGGGTCACACTTTATGAAATGAAGTAATTGTCTTGTGATTAGCTTTATATGAAAGTAGGCTTGAAAATGTGTATGTAAAAAAGGGAATTCTATTATTTCCTGACAATGAATATAAAAAAGTATAGAAATTAAATCCGCATATCTGGTTTAATGTATTCTTCTGCGTCCGCTCTCATATAATCATTTTCTTGTTGCATGGGTTAGAGATTTAATATATTGTGCTGTCAATTTGAGTCATTCGACCCAGCACATCCGATTTGAGAATTTTTATTTTGATGGACTGCCTAAGAAAGCGAATCTGCTCTTAATAATGATCATTCACTGTGCCATTGAACAGGCAAAAACATGTCATAGGGTGGCAACTTAAAAGAAAACGATTATCATGAATTTGGACTTGGGTTTACTACGTCTGTCTTTTGAGAGGTGTTCTGCAGTCAGTATACTCGTTTCGTATAATTAGACGGCCCATTGGCCCATACTAAACCTATCGGAAAATAAACCAATCTAGATCTATAAGCATGATTCCTATATAGGAACGCTCGACAGTAGAGCTGGATTAGGATTGGTTCGTCCTCTTAGAAAACAATTTCTATTACCAACATCGTGAACACCTATCCAAGTCTGAACCTCTACACGCATGTTTCATCGGTATGAAACTATTTTTCCTTTTCTATAGATGTGATTCCGGAATATAACTAGAAGCCTATTGTCGAGCGTGAACACTGCTTTAATTTTTTGTTAATCTTTAATGTTTTTAACATGATACTGCTCTCTGAGGCTGTGCTTCCTACACATGGTACTGAATAGATTAGCCTAACTTCTTCGAAGACTTATTTACTACTCTCGCTGTCGTGATGTTTGGATGATGACATTTCGGTAGTGCAGGTCAGCCGCTGCCTCTCTCTGTGCTACGACAGTGTTGTGGCTGTTGTTAGCAAGATATGTGATACAGAAATCTTTGTTATCATGTGAAACCATTCATCATTTCTCAATCTATACTGCCCAGACACGATCCATAAAGCATTAGCCAGATTGCTTCACACTATCTTCGAATCAAAATATGTTTCCAGGGTACACAGCGAGCAGGTGCTTTTAGGATATTAGTTATCTGAACCCTTGGTTTCAATGGAGCAGTGCAGACAAATGTGCAGTAATGCGTTCTATTCTTACTACCATAGTATTCATCTTAAGTATATTACCCTTTGCATAATGAAGTGAAGCTGTAGAATTCCAACAGAAAACTAACCACCCCATGCTCAACATATATAACAATAATAATAATAATAATAATAATAATAATAATAATAATAATAATAAGACCCACCCTCCGTCAGGGACGTAGAGGTGTCACACTGGAGACATCAGAACAAAATCTCTGCAAACATCTCTCTCAGCTACTAGGAGGTGTGTAGACAACTCAAGCATATGCCTTGAGTTTTTATAAGAATCATTGTTTGTTGGCTCGACGCTAAACTACCTATTTTCTCACCTTATAGCTCCTGAGCTTTCTTATCTTCAATCTTTCCCGTTGTAATTGTTCTACTCGAAATAGGAAAGTGACGAACAAGAGGCCAGCGTGATGAGCAAGAGGCCAGCGTGATGAACAAGAGGCCAGCGTGATGAACAAGAGGCCAGCGTGATGAACAAGAGGCCAGCGTGATGAACAAGAGGCCAGCGTGATGAACAAGAGGCCAGCGTGATGAACAAGAGGCCAGCGTGATGAACAAGAGGCCAGCGTGATGAACAAGAGGCCAGCGTGATGAACAAGAGGCCAGCGTGATGAACAAGAGGCCAGCGTGATGAACAAGAGGCCAGCGTGATGAGCAAGAGGCCAGCGTGATGAGCAAGAGGCCAGCGTGATGAACAAGAGGCCAGCGTGATGAACAAGAGGCCAGCGTGATGAACAAGAGGCCAGCGTGATGAACAAGAGGCCAGCGTGATGAACAAGAGGCCAGCGTGATGAACAAGAGGCCAGCGTGATGAACAAGAGGCCAGCGTGATGAACAAGAGGCCAGCGTCATGAACAAGAGGCCAGCGTCATGAACAAGAGGCCAGCGTGATGAACAAGAGGCCAGCGTGATGAACAAGAGGCCAGCGTGATGAACAAGAGGCCAGCGTGATGAACAAGAGGCCAGCGTGATGAACAAGAGACACACCAAGAAGAAGAAGATGGACGCAAGACATCAAAGACCACCTGAACAAGACATCAAAGACCACCTGAACAAGACATCAAAGACCACCTGAACAAGACATCAAAGACCACCTGAACAAGACATCAAAGACCACCTGAACAAGACATCAAAGACCACCTGAACAAGACATCAAAGACCACCTGAACAAGACATCAAAGACCACCTGAACAAGACATCAAAGACCACCTGAAGAAAGACAGTATTACATGACAGTAACAGAAGCAGGAAGACTGGCTCAAGATTGTCAGAAGATTCGAATGATTGTAATGACTGCTACACAATTATTCAGGATATGCTACCTGACGTTAATGATAAAAGAACGCCTATGTTTTCGTATACAAAGCAAACCGTGATAAAACTGTGTTGCATATTGTCCTTACCTGAAAACATTTCGCGCAGAATGAAACAGAACCGGTTTTCTTTTTTATGTTCAAATATTTGCTAATGTCCGTATCCTCCAGATCATTTCATATGACTAATAACAGGATGTTGCAATGATTATATTTTTTTTTAAATACCGTTACCCTTAGGAAAGATTATAAAATGGCAAGATATAGCTGATTTACCGAAACAGAAGTCAGAACCATCACCAAGTCATAAATCTATATGTAAATAAAAATATATGCTGGGCTTCTAGTAAATCTTGGTAAGTGTGGCAACAGCTGAAAGTGCTTCAACTAACTATCACTGACATTTATTACGTATCATTACGTTATATACGTCGACAGTGACTGCCTATAATGTATTTTATAATCTGACAATAACTGCCTATACTATCTTACAATCTGACAGTAATTGATTACACTTTATCTTACAACTGGACAGCAACTTCCCGATTATAATCTACAGATTGTCAGATTTTAAGATAAAGGGTAGACACATACTTCTATACTTTATCTACAATCTGACATTAACTATCTACACTTTATCTTACAATCTGACATTAACTGTCTACACTTTATCTTACAATCTGACATTAACTGTCTACACTGTATCTTACAATCTGACATTAACTGTCTAAACTTTATCTTACAATCTGACATTAACTGTCTACACTTTATCTTACAATCTGACATTAACTGTCTACACTTATCTTACAATCTGACAGTAACTGTCTACACTTTGTCTTACAATCTGACAGTAACTGTCTACACTTTATCTTACAATCTGACAGTAACTGTCTACACTTATCTTACAATCTGACATTAATTGTCTACACTTTATCTTACAATCTGACATTAATTGCCTACACTTTATCTTACAATCTGACATTAACTATCTACACTTTATCTTACAAGCTGACATTAATTATCTACACTTTATCTTACAATCTGACATTAATTGCCTACACTTTATCTTACAATCTGACAGTAACTGTCTACACTTTATTTTTACAATCTGACAGTAACTGTCTACACTTTATCTTACAATCTGGCAGTAACTGTCTACACTTTATCTTACAATCTGACATTAACTGTCTACACTTTATCTTACAATCTGACAGTAACTGTCTACACTTTATCTTACAAGCTGACATTAATTGTCTACACTTTATCTTACAATCTGACATTAATTGCCTACACTTTAACTTACAATCTGGCAGTAACTTGTCTACACTTATCTTAAAATGTGACATTAACTGTCTACACTTTATCTTACAATGTGACATTAACTGTCTACACTTTATCTTACAAGCTGACAGCAATTGACTACACTTTATATTAAAATCGGACAACAACTGCACGATTCTAATCTACATACTCTCATATTGTAAGATAAAGGGTAGATAATTACTTCTACACTTTCTCTTACAATCTGACAGTAACTGTTAGGCCAAATGGCATGAGCTCATGGACCGCTAGATCAGCAAACGAAGGTAACTGTCTACAGTTTTTCGTATAAAGTGACAGTAACTATCTACACTTTATCTTACACTCTTACAGTAACGGTCTACACTGTATTCTACAGACTGACAGTAATTGACTACAATTTATCTCCCATCTGATTGTAACTGTCTCCAGTTTTTCTTACAATCTAACATTGTCTACACTTTATCTTACACTGAGTGTCATATGCATATATATTATACTGTGTTTTAAAATGATTGTCCTTAAAATCAATGTATTATTTATATAACCAGAGATTGGAATGAAACATAATTGTGTTTGCAATTGTGTTTTTTTTTTAACCATGACCATGATTTTATAATTTTAAATTCTACAGGTATTGCCATTTTCTCACAGCAGCATATTCCTTTGATCTTTGTAGGTGATCGAATAATGTAATCCCAGAAAATATGTTTTACAGTATTTTAACTATTTTATAGAAATAGAGGCGTGTTCAAATGAAAACGGGACTTGTGGATTTATTTAAAAAGTATCATACGCAATTTAATATTTTCAACGGAATTGAACAAAGCAACCACTTGTGAATAAGAATGCACCTGGGTTCATCAGAAAAAATCTCCGTATGCATTTAGGCAAGCATCCCACTGTTTAGGTAGACGTCGAATGCCGTCCGAGAAAAAGTTGCGTGACTGTTCTCTGAACCATGTGGTCACCGCTGTCTTCACGTCTGCGTCGCTGTTGAATCGCTGTCCCTTTAGTGCTTTCTTCAACGGTCCGAACAAATGGAAATCACACGGGGATAAATCGGGACTATAGGCTGGGTGATGAAGAACTTCCCAATTCTTCTTTGCCAATGTTTCCTGCACAATTTTTGCGACGTGCGGACGAGCGTTGTCGTGGAGAAGAATCACACCTTGAGAAAGTCTGCCTGGTCGCTTAGCCTTGATGGCCTTATGCAGCTTGTCTAAAGTGTCTTTATAATGGGCGGCATTGATGTTGACACCAGGTTCCTTAAAATCAGTCAACAAAAGCCCTTCATGGTCAAAAAATGCAGTCACCATAACCTTCCCAGCAGAAACCTGTGTCTTGAATTTTTTGGGTTTTGGTGAACCTGGATGTTTCCATTGCATGCTGTCAATTTTGCTGCTCGGTTCATAGTGGTGGCACCACGATTCATCACCTGCCACAATGCTCAACAGAAATGCATCACCCTCTGCCCTGTAACGCATCAGGTGGTTCAAACTCCACCCCATCCGTTCTTCCTTATGGTGGTCAGTCAACATCCGTGGGACCCACTGTGAACACACCTTCCGATAGTTCAATTTCTTCCGAACAACCATGTGGGCTGTCCCAATTGACATATGGAATTCTTCTGCAAGCGAACGAATGCTCCGACGACGGTCAGTCAGTACTGCTTTATCAAGCACGGCTATGGCTTCTTCTGTTGCAACAATATGCGCCTGACCTGGCCGTGCAAGATCTGCCGTTAACTCACGTCCGTCTTTAAACATACGCACCCACTCCATCACTCTGGTCCTCGACAAACATTTGTCACCATATGCTGCCTTCATTCTCCGATGAATGTCTACTGCTTGACATCCTTCAAATGAAAGAAACTGGATCACAGCACGCTGATTCACTTTGGACGGGTTCGGAATCACACCCGCCATATTGTTAACAGTCTTCTGCAGCACATATGCATGCTGGGAAGATGAACACGTGACCGTATGTAAATTATTGGATACTCATTACTAGTGCAAAATGTCATCAATATCAGTGCGCTCTATCACGCGTGGTGTAACAAGTCCCGTTTTCACCATAGGTCAGTTGTGTGTGTGTTTTTTTTAAATATGGTTTTAACCGTGTAATTACCAAATAACATATGTGTAATTTAATGAATATTTTATTAAAGTTAATATTTTGTTCATAAGTGTCACATAAGTGTTTACCTTACATGTGATTACAGGATGTATAAGAGATATGATTTTATTCACAAACAGAAATAGAAGATGGAGCAAATAGTAATTTGTATAATCGAAATTGCGACCCATCCTTTTGTTCGTAAAATTAACTTTATTGAAAATAGATAATTATTTTATGCTAACACAATTATTTTACTGCACAGCTCTGCTGTAAATAGATGTGATTTTATGCGATACATCAAGTTATTTCATATTTTAATAAAGAAACAGAACATTGTGAAGCATGTAGTACTGATCTTGGCTGAACCAACAACACACTAGCATTTTTCCAATATGTCTCGTCTTTATGTGAAACATACTCTTCATATATATTTCCAAAAATCTATATGTGACATAGCAACATGTGTTATCTATTTAACATCGCTAAACATGAAGGTTCTATTTTTATCAGCTACCTGCGCTTCAACTTTTGCCCAAATTAGCTTTATTTGATGTAAGTCAGAATGATAATACAGGCTATATAAAGCAAATGTGACCATGTTAATGTACTGGCTTCTCAATATGAAATGTCTTGTCCTACTGTGCTTCACAAGTGATAGTAATTCTAATTTCATATATATATATATATATATATATATATATATATATATATATATATATATATATATATATATATTTCATTAAATGTTATATGTTTTTTTTGTGAGTCACGTTTTAATTGGGTCTTTAGTACTCACTGATGATGGTACTTCATCATCGTGTGCTGCTGCGTTATGTCTATTGTCTTTCCCCAGGTGGTTTGTTATCCACTCTTGCCGTTAAGCGTAGGGGTGATTGGAGCTCGAGATTGTGTTCTAGAGCCAGATTTGTGGCCTCGGCTGGGCTATGACCGTGTTTGTTCAGGATGTCCCTAACGTTTTCTATCCATCTTTTCCGTGGTCTTCCTATGGCTTTATACCCTGATCTCATTTGGTTATATGCCTGTACGGGCAACTTGTCGTGATGTATTTTCATAATGTTGCCAAACCACTTCATTTGCTGCCTTTTGACAAGATACATTGTCATTACGAGACAAGATTGTCTATATAATAAATGAAGAACAGTTTTTTCAATCCATTCTCGAAATATATGGCCGTTCATTTCTATACTGTAGCCCCAATTGTCAGTAGACTTGACGCCAAAACGAATTCTGCATTTGTCAACTGCCCATTTCTTTCTGCGACCAGCGTGGACAATTATCAATTGCTGTCCTGCGGTGTTAAATACATATCTCTTAATTGTTCCATCTTAATACTACTGAATGCTTTCTCTTGTGTGGTGTGCGTTGATAACGTTTTACACACATACACAATGGCATATCAATAAGTAAGCATTCCTTAGACTTCACATAAATACATACTTCTAATGGCTACTATACGTGGTTTCCACAGTTTATATTTCTTCCTACAATGTATTTTCTGAAAGTGAATCCTGCCATTCTCATATTACTCCACAATGTCGCTTTGGAGATATTGATTTTATTTTTTAAGCCACTTCAGTCTTTAATGTTACATTTTCTTTAACATCAAACTTTCTGAAAATTTATCTTCAAGAAGATATAAAAATTATTTATAATATGTACTCAATGAAATGTATCACTCAAAATTATCTATAGTGATTTTTCTACCTTCCTTTTTTCTCTCACTTAAACATTCACTTGTAATGTCTTTGATACATCTACTAATTGAATGTCCACTTAAATATTTGAAATATGCGAATTTCTCTTTCTAGAATTGAAATAGCGTTTAGCCTCACAAAAAATACTTGCCAACCTTCATTGCATTGTTTTGAAGTGTTATAAATTAATTTTTCACACTCATTAAAATGTTCCCACCTTAATAGTAGCAATAATATTCGCCTATGAATTATTATTTTCCAGCTATAATATTGGCCATGTGAAACAACGTAAATTTGGCACAAAGGGATGAGGTTGCTTTAAATCATTACAAACTCGTGCGTTATGTTTTCTCGGATTAGACATCACAATGAACGTACTATAGCGTGATAATTTCATGGAATGATATCTTCAGTGTTTGTGCATATAGCTCATATAAGACTTTGAATATATGTAGATTTCGCCTTTAAACTCTTGTCATAGACATGCTCTGATAACGATTTATTCATGATCTTAACTTTGGTTAAAAGCTTCAATACATGTCCGTAGAGTTTGTTCGTCAAAGCTTTTTTTCACATGGCGAGATCTCTTCTTTAATGTGTCGTTATTTTGGCAAGGTCTGTAAATGTTTCATGTTTTCTGAGGATTATCCAGATGGGCACATAGTGATGTTGTCAATTCCAAACTTTTCATTCATGTATTGTTTCAGTTTGTTGTAGCATATTCTCAATCTAAAAATGTCTGATCTTCCTTTCTTCTACGCTTGTGGATGGCATCATCTTTATGGCTGAAATCTGGAGCTAAAAGTAAATTCTACTGTCTGAAATAAGGAACATCAATGGAGCTAAAAATAAATTCCACTGCCTGGATTAGGGAACATCAATCTGGAGCTAAAAGTAAATTCTACTGTCTGAAATAAGGAACATCAATGGAGCTAAAAATAAATTCCACTGCCTGGATTAGGGAACATCAATCTGGAGCTAAAAGTAAATTCTACTGTCTGGAATAGGGAACATCAATCTGGAGCTAAAAGTAAATTCTACTGTCTGGAATAGGGAACATCAATCTGGAGCTATAGGTACATTCTACTGCCTGGAATAGGGAACATCAATCTGGAGCTAAAAGTAAATTCTACTGTCTGGAATAGGGAACATCAATCTGGAGCTATAGGTACATTCTACTGTCTGGGATAGGGAACATCAATCTGGAGCTAAAAGTAAATTCTACTGTCTGGAATAGGGAACATCAATCTGGAGCTATAGGTACATTCTACTGTCTGGAATAGGGAACATCAATCTGGAGCTAAAAGTAAATTCTACTGTCTGGAATAGGGAACATCAATCTGGAGCTAAAAGTAAATTCTACTGTCTGGAATAGGGAACATCAATCTGGAGCTATAGGTACATTCTACTGCCTGGAATAGGGAACATCAATCTGGAGCTAAAAGTAAATTCTACTGTCTGGAATAGGGAACATCAATCTGGAGCTATAGGTACATTCTACTGTCTGGAATAGGGAACGTCAATCTGGAGCTAAAAGTAAATTCTACTGTCTGGAATAGGGAACATCAATCTGGAGCTAAAAGTAAATTCTACTGTCTGGAATAGGGAACATCAATCTGGAGCTATAGGTACATTCTACTGTCTGGAATAGGGAACATCAATCTGGAGCTATAGGTACATTCTACTGCCTGGAATAGGAGACATCAATCTGAAGCTGAAAGTGAATTCCAATACCTGGAATCTGGAGTCAATCTGGATCTGAAAGTGAATTCCATTGCCTGGAATAGGGAACATTATTGGCACACTTGGAAGTTATATCCAGACTAAAGTCCGCGGTTGAAAGCATCGTATCTCACTATAAGAGATACTTTTATTTAACCATTAGAAGGGAATGCATTGGCAGATAGGAAAGCTAAATAAAAATTAAAGGAACACACACATTAGTATAACAACTGAATATACCATAAAAAATTAACTCTAATAAAAGATACTATCAATAAAGAGTGAACTAATACACGGAATCCTAATAATAATTGTAGGTACGCTCATAAGCTTTTTAACTATCCAAAGTAACGTCCACTATTTACAAAATATAATTTATTTAAACTAGGAATAACTAAATTTGCAGGACATGAACCATTATAACATTCTTGAGCACATACTAACCAGCTTCAATAAATATAATAATCTAAGAGACGTTATAACCATTATGAACCATTTCAAGAGTAATGAGATTCAAATTACTTTAGTAAGCATGTTAGGATAGAATGTGGAAAATACAACAAGAATACATTTTTAGCAAGAACAAAAATATATCATATTAGTTAGTAAGGTCGCCCTTGTGTTGCCGGGGCCCGAAAGGGGAGCAAAGAATAGCAACACTGTTTACCTTCCACGCATGTCATAAAAGGCGACTAAGGATGTTATGGGATGGGGTTGGCTGTCCCATCCCATATAGGGTCATTGACCTAAAGCCATGCTGAAGTCGGATGTGTCAGGCCGAAAGGCGCATATATCGCAACAATGCTGTAAACCATGACACAACTCATTCCGTTCTCCGGACTACATCCTGCTAATCTGCAGGAGTTTGAGAACGAACGCAGAAGAAGAAGAAGAAGAAGAAGTTAGGAAGGTGAATGTGTTTGTCTCACAAAAAACATCTCCCTTGAACTTGCTTGTAGTGCGAAAGCCAATATTGTTTATTATTCTGTTGACGCAATTGCGTGAATTCGTTGTGTATAAATATTCAAATGGTGTTAGTTGACGTGAAGCAGAAGTTAATAGGAGAACTGGATTGCCTAAAAGTACATGACATGGAAAAATTATTGCGTCGCATATTGGTGCGCATAGTCGAGAGGTTTAAGTTTGGTCTCATAACCGTGAAGTCCAGGGTTCGATCCCCCTAAGTACTGGGTTTTTTTCTGTCGGAGTGTAAATTAAATAACCCGTTTTTAGAATGATCAAGTGCCGTCTCCGCAACGAAGGTTGGCTGTAACAGACCTCCAACATTCCCTATTTCTTGTTTTGGTGGTGCACTCTGCTAGACTGTAACCTATTCATCGTGTGATGTTACTCTCCCACTTGTAACTCTGCCTACGTCGTCTCGCTTCCTTGGACTTTACCCTCACGTAAGGTCTTCAATAAGGTGTCATGTCTTTAATGTATCCACAATATTTATTTTGTCTGATCTTTATTTCTCTTAATAACTATTTCTTCATATCAAGTGTTATTAGAAACTCTTCGTTTGTTTTCTTCTTTTTCTATGATGTTCTCCCTATTCTTCGATATATCCATATCTCAAAAGCATCAATTTTGTCTTCTAATTGTTTGTTTAGTGTCCATGTTTCTGAGCCATACATTAATATAGAATAAAATTGGCTAAAAGTACATCCAATGACATGATGAAAAAACATCCAAGCAATGTATAGAGACACTAAAAATGAGAATTATAACGTACCGCATTTATTCTAAATTAATGTATTGCTCAGACACATGGAAAATGAACAACTAGAAGACTCAGCTCTGTGGCGAAGTGGTACAGAGCGCGTCTGTGACGGCAAAGGTACCGAGTTCCATCCTCACCACAGGCAATTGTGCATCCGGACCGTTCAGAAAGCAATGGCAACCTACTGAACGTATTTATATTGCCTAGAAAATCACCACAGCCAACAAATGCCGGGTTGATAGCTACGTCCTGGATAGGATATGCTACCAATTTTAGAAGACTCAGTTGATGCATTTTAAGTGCAAATATATAAACGAGTGTGAAGGATTTCATGGAATGGAGGAGGGAAAACAAAGATGTTCTGACAACACAGCGTACGAAAATATAACAACTAAAATAGATAAAAATTAACAAATAAAACATTTTGAACATATTCAAATATATAACACTGTGTTCAAGTCCCTATGTGAAGTTAAAGGTATGGGGAGAATAGCAAGAGATAGAGATACAAGTGAAAGCAAAATATGGGATGGAAAGGATAGTCTATCAGAGTACACCACCAAAACAAGATATATAAGATGGAGGCCCGTTGCAATCATCTTTGCATAAGCGGCATGTGATGATGATGACACATTTGACAACAGTTGAACATGAATCGGATATGCAAAATATGCTTCAATCGCTTTGTTTCTCCTATATATGTATTTTGTATACATTCAATATTGCTGCCTCAATATATATTTTATATATTTATATATATATATATATATATATATATATATATATATATATATATATATATATATATATATATATATAACTTAATTTTCAGCTATACGTTTAGCTCACATGATAAAGTTATATTCAATTTGTATTTCTTTTCCAACAGTGGTTTCTCTTATTATGACTGTGTTTTAGTTGCCATTCTTTCTATTTGCAGATAGTTCATTGATAACAATAGGGAGATAAATAATAGCAAAAAAGAGATATAAATATTTATATTATATTTCATTTTATAACATAATTATACTATAACTATATTTCGTAAATATATTTAAAATATATGGATATATATATATTACATTTAATTGATTGATTTTTTTTTGGTTTGCAGACGGACATAATCTTGAAATCAAGAATGAAGTCTTTGGTCATTGCACTTACAGTGGTCGCTATTAGCGTCTATACTCGTCTATGCTATGGTAGGTATACACTATCATCATATGGTGTGCTTACTCACCGATATAAGATGATTTTGTGTCTTGTCTATTAAGCATTGTAATATCACACTTCTTACACTCGCTGTCTTTAAACACTATTTCAGCATGGTATCCAAAATGTTATTCTTTATCTTATTCTCAACTTTTCTAACTTGTTACTTTTACATTTTCATCAGTGTTTCAGTGATTTTTATATCTGTGGTAAGTAATGAGAAATAAGAAACGATGGAGAAAATAAAGAAGAAAGAACCGCACGAGTGTTATCAAGGTCTACAACTGGAAAACAGCAAAGCAACACTGTCACATCTCATATATGTTGTTGTATGATTCTTGGGTTGAATTTAACTGCCCCACACATAGTTCCACGTGGCCCAAAAGTTAAGCTGAATTCGGATATGTCAAGACGAAAAGTACAGATATAGTAGTCAAGCTTTATGTCATGACAAGTACAGATATAGTAGTCAAGCTTTATGTCATGACAAGTACAGATATAGTAGTCAAGCTTTATGTCATGACAAGTACAGATATAGTAGTCAAGCTTTATGTCATGACAAGTACAGATATAGTAGTCAAGCTTTATGTCATGACAAGTACAGATATAGTAGTCAAGCTTTATGTCATGACAAGTACAGATATAGTAGTCAAGCTTTATGTCATGACAAGTACAGATATAGTAGTCAAGCTTTATGTCATGACAAGTACAGATATAGTAGTCAAGCTTTATGTCATGACAAGTACAGATATAGTAGTCAAGCTTTATGTCATGACAAGTACAGATATAGTAGTCAAGCTTTATGTCATGGCAAGTACAGATATAGTAGTCAAGCTTTATGTCATGACAAGTACAGATATAGTAGTCAAGCTTTATGTCATGACAAGTACAGATATAGTAGTCAAGCTTTATGTCATGACAAGTACAGATATAGTAGTCAAGCTTTATGTCATGACAAGTACAGATATAGTAGTCAAGCTTTATGTCATGACAAGTACAGATATAGTAGTCAAGCTTTATGTCATGACAAGTACAGATATAGTAGTCAAGCTTTATGTCATGACAAGTACAGATATAGTAGTCAAGCTTTATGTCATGACAAGTACAGATATAGTAGTCAAGCTTTATGTCATGACAAGTACAGATATAGTAGTCAAGCTTTATGTCATGACAAGTACAGATATAGTAGTCAAGCTTTATGTCATGACAAGTACAGATATAGTAGTCAAGCTTTATGTCATGACACGGGGAAGTCCGTTTTCTTGACAACTTCCTGCTTACAATCAATAGTTTGACAACTAGCGTAGAAGATGTGAAGGAAGATTAATGATTGAAAGATAATTTCACTCGCCCTTTTGTTGAGGTAGTCCGAAAAAGGTGCAGAGACACTATTATTTGACATGCAACTAACAAGAGGCAACTAGGAGATTTTAGAGGTTCTTATGGCTGCCCCATCCCATAGAGGGTTAAATTGAGAGAAGACCAGAGATCTACTTAAGTGTGATGAGTCAGACTGAAAGAAACAGATATCGCTGCCAGGTTGTAAACCATGACACAATGCAGTCCTTTCTCTGGACTACATCGAGCTAATCAATCTGCATGAGTTTGTGAAGGTACGCAAAAGAGGGAGAAAATCAGTAGCAGTTGATGAAAGTTTACCAGCAGGGACAAACAATCATATCTCAAATCTATCAACTTCTAAGACGGATTATTCTGCTTTTTTTCCAGTCAAAATAACATCTAAATATGTAACTGAATACCGAATTGTTGCTAAAATTATGTGTAAAAATATACTCAATCATAGATGTTTACCAGCAACTACTAATGCAACCGAAGTATATTATGTTTAAAATACGGCGAGAGAAAAAATACATACATATATATATATATATGATGTAGATAGAATCTCATGTATATGCATGATATTCAACATACTTGATAGAATATTAGACAGTTCTACTTCTTAGCTTATTTTCAAACTCCGGTGTCGCGGGCGTCTGTGGTTATGTTGGTGCGACATAAGGCAGTGGTAGCAAGGTCAAGAGTGCAAGACCATGGTTAGTTTTGAGATTGGTGACAAACGCGGAATTATGAGCATTAGTTCTCTAGAACGGCTGGACTACTAAATTAGAGGTATGGTTTCAGACGTCTTCCGTTCAGTGGAAAATTGTAACAACATTCTTAATGTATTAGTTATCTACGCTGTTCTCTGAGCTACATCCTACGGTAAATCTAGTAGGACTTTCGTTATGTTACAAAAGAAATCAGGTGGAAGTTTGCAAATGAACGTGAATAAAGCACCTCCAGCAGATTAATACATATTGGTGTTCATAGTTTGAAGATATGGCTTAAATAAAACACCTCCAGCAGATTAGTACATATTGGTGTGTTCATAGTTTGAAGAGATGGCTTAAATAAAACACCTTCAGCAGATTAACACATATTGGTGTGTTCATAGTTTGAAGAGATTATATTATGACAAATACCCAATTTGCACAAGCTAATGTTGAAGTTTTCTGCAGTGAATATTTTCATCTATGGTTTAGTACAAATGAAAGGCAGCGAACATCCACGGAAGTGTACAGACTATATTGACGAAAGATTTATACCTTTTTCCAATGTTCCGTGTCTTCTTCAGAATATAAAAAAGTGGAATGTGTGTCAAGGATATAGATGAACTGCAGTATAAGCCTACAATGTCAACGCCATATACATGTTATACAATGTTGATAATATTCGTGCGCACAACTACGAGTATATCGCAAAACAAATCAAGTCACATTTCCACATTGAATGTTGCCTACGTGCTACACTGATGTTAAAACTTGAAATATATTACATCACATCCCCATGGGGAATGTTGCTTGCATGATACACTGATGTCAAAACTTGAAATATATTACATCACATCCCCATAT
Source organism: Meghimatium bilineatum (assembly GCA_034231615.1). Classification (NCBI taxonomy): domain Eukaryota; kingdom Metazoa; phylum Mollusca; class Gastropoda; order Stylommatophora; family Philomycidae; genus Meghimatium; species Meghimatium bilineatum. Next base: position 46,197,499 of record CM067305.1, on the reverse strand, counting down.
TGAATGTTGCCTACACGCTACACTGATGTCACAACCTGGAGCAGATCGTTCTATCTCCTAATATAATATTGGCTGTACTAAATTCACATATTAATAATGTCTTTCCTTAGTGACAGATCGGCTTCTTGTTATACATTGAACTCTGCATGTTTTCTTTCACTTTTAAGAAATATTTTCATATGACATTCTTGTCAACCCACCTTTAATTCCAGTATACTTGTAAATAGAATGTCAAGTTCTTTATTGTATTCTTGTCCTCCTGCTGTCAAAACTTCACTTCAGTATAATTGGGTTTTTTTGTGTGTGTATATGTATGTCTCTATTCCGATATATGTTCTTATAAGACTAATCATTTACTAGCTTCTGTTTATGTAGACATGAAACATTCTGTATTCTCTCTCATACATCAAGGGTTTTCAGTCTTATCTTCTATCCGTCTTAATACCTTGTTGAAGTGAAATATGTCGCATTTAAGCAGCACTGTAGATACACCAAAGGTAAGTTGGTGTGAGGGTAGGTTACATTTAAAAAAAGGGCAATTTTCCTCTTTTTCATGAGATTTCAGGGCATTTTTTAAGGAAAATTATTAAGTATAGTACGGAGGACCCTCCTTTTTTGTGGCGAGGGGACTTGATCCCTAGTACTATATGCCATGTTCCGATTTCTTAAATGGGGGGATCAGACCACACCCATACCCCTCCTTATCTACTAGTTTGAGTTTTATTATATTCATAAACGATATATTTCACATTCATTGACTGAGAAATGTATTCTTACTATAATATATAATACACGATGTATTTCACATCGATTGACTGAGAAAGTCTGTTGGCATGAGATAGTAGAATCATATCTATGACTCGGAGATCCATCAAATGTTCAAGATTAAAAGCATTCACTGCTTGCTAATTTCGTCTCAACTTCGTGGTCACGTAGTCAACATTCTAGACTTGTGTCTTACCAAGATATTATTGTTTTGTAATCTTTGCGTTGTTAGGTGCTCAAATAAAGATCAGAAACACACATTTTCAAGACTACATGAAAGCATATCTACAATATGTTCACTGAAGATGAACTAGAGCATGAACTAGAGCATGAACTAGAGCATGAACTAGAGCATGAAATAGAGCATCAACTAGAGCATGAACTAGAGCATGAACTAGAGCATGAACTAGAGCATGAACTAGAGCATCAACTAGAGCATGAACTAGAGCATGAACTAGAGCATGAACTAGAGCGTTAACTGGAGCATGAACTAGAGCATGAACTAGAGCATGAACTAGAGCATGAACTAGAGCATCAACTAGAGCATGAACTAGAGCATGAACTAGAGCATTAACTGGAGCATGAACTAGAGCATGAACTAGAGTGTGAACTGGAGCGTGAACTGGAGCGTGAACAAGAGCGTGAACTGGAGCGTGAACAAGAGCGTGAACAAGAGCGTGAACTGGAGCATGAACTGGAGCGTGAACTGGAGCGTGAACTGAAGATGAACTAGAGCATGAACTAGAGCATGAACTAGAGCATGAACTAGAGCGTTAACTGGAGCATGAACTAGAGCATGAACTAGAGCATGAACTAGAGCATGAACAAGAGCGTGAACAAGAGCGTGAACTAGAGCATGAACTAGAGCATGAACTAGAGCGTTAACTGGAGCATGAACTAGAGCATGAACTAGAGCATGAACTAGAGCATGAACTAGAGCATGAACTAGAGCATGAACTAGAGCGTGAACTAGAGCATGAACTAGAGCGTTAACTGGAGCATGAACTAGAGCATGAACTAGAGCATGAACTAGAGCATGAACTAGAGCATCAACTAGAGCATGAACTAGAGCATGAACTAGAGCATTAACTGGAGCATGAACTAGAGCATGAACTAGAGTGTGAACTGGAGCGTGAACTGGAGCGTGAACAAGAGCGTGAACTGGAGCGTGAACAAGAGCGTGAACAAGAGCGTGAACTGGAGCATGAACTGGAGCGTGAACTGGAGCGTGAACTGAAGATGAACTAGAGCATGAACTAGAGCATGAACTAGAGCATGAACTAGAGCGTTAACTGGAGCATGAACTAGAGCATGAACTAGAGCATGAACTAGAGCATGAACAAGAGCGTGAACAAGAGCGTGAACTAGAGCATGAACTAGAGCATGAACTAGAGCGTTAACTGGAGCATGAACTAGAGCATGAACTAGAGCATGAACTAGAGCATGAACTAGAGCATGAACTAGAGCATGAACTAGAGCGTGAACTAGAGCATGAACTAGAGCATGAACTAGAGCATGAACTAGAGCATCAACTAGAGCATGAACTAGAGCATGAACTAGAGCGTTAACTGGAGCATGAACTAGAGCATGAACTAGAGCATGAACTAGAGCATGAACAAGAGCGTGAACAAGAGCGTGAACAAGAGCGTGAACTGGAGCGTGAACTGCAGCGTAAACTGGAGCGTGAACTGCAGCGTAAACTGGAGCGTGAACTGAAGCTTTAACTCAAGCTCTTGGTACGACATACATTTTGATAGTCCAGCTTGCCATGTTTATATCAGTGCAATGTTTTTTTTTAATTTAACAGAGTAAAACGGAATTCAGGCAAGTTTAAGAAAAACAATAACGGAAAGAGAAATCAGACAGCTCTCCCTCATCTAAAGATCTTCATTCCTGTTCACATTAAAATATGTTATGTCGAGCCCATATTGGACTCCTCATTCATCTGTTGACTCGCAGATAATAAACCACACAGAATGTTTCATAGATCACGTTCATCTTCACTACTGCAGTAAAAACGTCATCACAAACGTCCAACTTTACTCTGATTTCCTATTTCTGTATGTATTGTCTCTGTGAACAAACAGAAGAAAAAGTTATCTAACAAAATATATTAACCACCATAGCCCATCAATCAACTGATCGTGTTGGATGTTAACATATATCTAATGTTGATCCGCAAATAACACATTCATTATTATTTATTTTGTAGCGCAAAACTACATCCAGGAGGTTTACTTTGTAGTTGATGCTAAAGCTATTCAAACGTAAGTCAACTACTTTTTTACAAGTAATTTACGACTTCTTGTTATTTTCATTAGATTGTTATCATGAACATAGGAAAACAATAAATTGTACTAATTATACTGTAATTATAATTATGTATTGAATGTATAATTTATTTTTTTTGTATAATATATTATTGTATATTGGCTTTGAACCGATGTTGAGTAGACCAATATGTGCTTAGTCATCTACAACAGATGTCGAATGGTGTGCCGCTAATGATTCCCATGACCGGTTAAGAGACTCTTAATATCCAATTCTTCAAATTCTTAATACATAATTGCTATTTCTTGCACTGTCCATGTCCACATTCAACAAGCAACAACAGCATGTCCCCAACATCCTTTTTTTAGTTCTCCTATTATATAGGAATTTTATGCATCACATATAGAATATGATGAAACATGGACAGACAGACATGCGTCCATGATTGAGAAGACAGGCAGACATAACATATGCTCTAGGACTCCACAACAATGCCATCTTTATAAGTAGAACAGAGATGTGGCCCTCAGCAACAACACTGAAGGAAATACTTTATGTGCGATGAGACAAATTTTAGACAGACTGTCACCTTTATCAGAGAGATCGATGTGGTCGCATGAGAGAACGATGACAAAAAGGAGAATTTGATTTAATTATATGCAATTTGGTAAAGCTCTCTCTCTCTCTCTCTCTCTCTCTCTCTCTCTCTCTTTACCAGGAACGCCCGTATGTCCAGACCCATATAATCATGAAGTGGGAAATAGTTATTATCATTTACCCATACCGACACCGACCGTTTTTTTTAATATTTTGAAGCACGGACTAAGAGTTAGACCAGTGTTTCCAACCTTTTTTTTAACATGCCCCACCTAAATCTTTCTAAAGTTCTGATGCCCCCCTATTATTATATAATAGTTACATATTTTTTTTAAATTCAAAAATTGAATTATTCTCTAAATGAAGCCTAATTACAACTTGTTCGAATTGCCCCCCCCCCCTGAACAATCAAATTGCCTGTGCGGCGTGGGCCCCACGTTGGGAAACACTGAGTTAGACATAACAACTTTCTTTGTAGTTTACGAGAATCATTGCTGGGCTGCAATAGCGATATCGATCATTAAAAGTATTAGTATTGTCAAGTAAAAGTAGATAGGCAGATTAAGGAAACATGATAACAATGGATGCATTATGAGTAGCAGATACTATTATAACAAGGTTGATTGTTTACAGTCTCACACATGCAAGTATTGAAGGTAAAGAGTGTTCGCTGAAGCGAATTGCTAATATACATTCTTTTTTTGTAAATGTTGCAATGATGTAAAAAAAACAAAAGATATTTTAATGTTTTACGTGGCCTGAATATGCAACAAAATATCCATAAGCTGCCCATCTCTCTTACTTCCGTTAGCCCAATAGAGTGATACTACTATCTTAGTGTCTGCTCATGCACCAAACAATACATCCAGATTAACAAATGAATACCTCACTGATATCGCTAAGCTAGCAAAAAGGAAAGCTTGTGTACAAACGAAATACTCATCTTCCCTATAAAATGCTAGTAGTCAGAGATGCGTCTCCGGCGATACTTCAAATTCTTCTGGATGTTGGTAGACAAGAAAATGACGTTATAGTGTTCTGTGTTTGAAAGTAGTTATCATATTGTTTGTTATGTTTTGCTAGATGTACGAAAGGAACAGTATATTGCAACTTATTTAAATAATTACAAAAAAAGAAATATTTTACATTGTTATATTTTGTTAGATGAAAGTGAGAAATCTTACATTGATATGCTTCTTGTAGACACACGAAAACTATAATATGTTGATTGTTCTATTGTTGACAGACAGATAAACGAGATCCCGGGAGCAGACATTCTTTCAACCAAAAGAGTACTAGCTATAGCTAACATTCAAAAAGATATGGACTACATTATAGTAGAAGTAAATAATAATCGTGAATTTTTGTGATGTCTTAGAATTGTTTTGTTTGTAATTATTCATTACGATTAAACAATAGCTACATTACTTTAATGCCCTGTTTTGTATAATGTTGCATATAATAAAATAATGAAAGCGCCCGTGTGTTGCCGGGGTTCGAAAGGGGAGCAAAGAATAGCAACACTGTTTAGCTTCCACGCATGTCGTAAAAGGCAACTAAGGAGGTTATGGGATGGAATTGGCTGCCCCATCCCATATAGGGTCAGCGATCCAAAGCCATGCTGAAGTCGGATGTGTCAGGCCGAAATGCGGAGATATCTCAACAATGCAGTAAACTATGACACAAAGCATTCCGTTCTCCGGACTAAATCCTGCTAATATGAAGAAGAAGAAGAGTGAATATTTTTTATATTTTTTTAAAAATTTCAAATTATTATTTTTTAAATAAAAATATAAATTTTTAAAAAAATTCAAAAAGAGGGAAAAAAACAAATGCACTTTCGGCTAAGTGCTACGACCAACTGGCACAAGAACACACACAAAAAATCAGGATTGTTTACCTCATCACCTGAACAAGAATACTGTAACCAGACAAACCAAACATTAAGACCACCAATGGAAGATAATCTACACGAGATCAAGTACTGCACACGATCTGAACTTACAGATTATGCAGCAATTACAGAGGAACCAGACTGAATGCTCCAGAACAACATGACTGAGCCCTTCCAGGTCAGCACATAGATTACCAGAAAGAATGCTCTAAAACAGCATGACTGAGCCCCTCCAGGTCAGCACATAGATTACCAGAAAGTATGCTCTAGAACAATATGACAGAGCCCCTCCAAGTCAGCACATAGGTTACCAAACAGAATGCTCTATAACAACATGTCTGAGCCCCTCAATGTCAGCACATAGATTACCACACTTGGTAGTAACATCCACTACATCACGTAAAACAACACCATAAAAGTCTTTTTCGGAACTACCCAAACCTGGAAATCACGCCACAAACAAAAAAACGACCCTAGTCGCTCTGATATAACCAAAGAGGAAACCATTCCAAGATTAAAAATACGTGTCTCGGCCAAAATAGGTGAATGAAACAAACTAAATAAACAAACAATTTTAATGTCATTTTGACATTTGAAAGACATAACAAGAAAAATGATTGGTTCGAATATAAGGAAAAGTGCAAAATGTTACATAAACGGGCGAAGCTTGGAACATGGTAAGAATGTTTGGCTAATCACTAGACACACGTTGTACCGTGAGCAAATTCTTGTTTACAAAGTAGATTTTCTTTTCAGAGACCCCTGGGGATTATAGATTGAAGCTACATAGTTACGTGATATGAGTGATACTCTCGACAGACATCATGCACATATGGAGTAATCCGAGAACGTTAAAGTCAATCCTCTGCAACATTTCAACGCATATAACTTTATATATATATATATAAATGGATACCTCCTAACTCTATGTTTTTGTTATGTTCTATACCCACTTCCATTTACTTGACGTATACGAATGAAATTTGCTATTGTTATAAAACAGTTCGAAAGGAAGGCACTGGCGATAACGGAATATCGAATTAATGTCCGATTGACTGGTAAAAGCTGACCATTGATATGATTTGCTAACCTTTTATCTCTGACCGCTGTGCAAAAGTAAAGCGAAAGGAAACAAATAATTATAATTATAATAATAACGGTTGCGTTATATCAGCAAGAGAGAAGCAGAGATACAATTGGAAGAGTAACATCGCAAGATGGTTAGGTTACGTATTAGGAGAGTGCACTAAAAAGAAAAGAGACAGGGGATGTTGGAGCTCTTTTGTAGCTCACCTTCGTTGTGAAGATGACACTCAATAATGATTCACGCCTGGCAACGATAAATAATTATGTTCACATTTTTACGCTTATAGAAAGTGGTACATTGGTCATGCTGCTTTGGGCGTCCTTATTTTTGCTTTCGGTCGTTCTGTGTTCAATCACAGAGACGTTGGTTGTTTTTCCCTTCCAGTTTTAAACGCTTGGGCACACACACACACACACATATATGAAAGTCTTTGAAGAATAAATCGCGTCTATTATTTTTCTTTGTTGGTTACTTTAATTAAACGTATTGCTGTCAAATCAAGTTAGGTATGACTTCCTCAAATCTACTGTTTGTCTGACATCCATATACTATGTCGTATGGCCATAAGCTTGCATAACAGTCCTTTATTCTCTTAGTCTCACCTCGGGCAACGCTGAGTATATATATATATATATATATATATATATATATATATATATATATATATATATATATATATATATATATATATATATATATATATATATATATATATATACTGTCACGGCCATGGCCACCCCGTGTCTTTTTATGGTTTCTTTGTTTGTCTCCACCCATCCAGTTCAAGGTCGTCCTCCTTCCCTGTAACCCAATCTGTTGTATGCACAAGTGCTGTTTTTGTTGGTTTCATTCTTGTAGGTAAATTAATAATATAATATAAAGCAAACGGGATTTGAACTATGTCCGCTCAGATGGTACCAACCAACCTCAAAACTTGAGGCAACACTTCTCCATCTTACTACACCGCATCACCAAAAAATGATATTATATTAGTTAGTTACCTGTTTCTTAGTACTGGGCTGTCATGTTCTATTTTCTTAAAGTGAACAGACAGTTTTCTCCTGTACGGACTCGAATGGAACCTTAGCCACCAAACTAGACAGTCAGAGAAATAAAGAATGAGTTCCTACTTAGGGGTATTGTCATTGTGAGAAAAGTATAGGTGAAGATTTTCTTGTTTTGTGAATCATTGTCACTCAGCGAACAGAGGAAGAGGACATACAATTATCACCATGTATTATTTGGCTAAGTGGACAGGACAATGTGAGCTGATCGTCCGTCTTATTCGAAGATGACCATCCGATTTCAACCTGAATAAAGATGATTATTAAATTATTATTACGGTAATTATTACGGTCCTTAGATAGATTTAAACAGTAATCCACCCAATTCCATGATCCCTTGTGTACCGGTTTGTGACTGTATCTTACGTAATTTGAATGTTTTCTTGTTCGCCACTTTTTCATCCCCTACAGGACTTTGTGTTGATAATGAAGAATGAATTATTTTCGTTGAGTGGTTTCGTTGAGTGACTAGCACTTAACCTAGTCCTTCGAATAAAATTGGTTCTACACACTAGTCAGACATAGCCTCAAGCTATTGATCCGAGATTTTTTATTGGTCACTTTGACTATACTTGTGTCGCCAGTCATCGAACAGGCTGAACAACAAATATGAATGACGCTGTGTGTAATTGGTTCACCGTTCATATTTCAGTAGAATAGGCTATCATGAACTTAGCTTATAGATGACAAGGACGATGTAAGTAACCACTTTGTGGCTGCCCATAAATTACGTCATCATATTGGGGCAGGGTGCGGGTATGAAAAAAGTTTGACAGTTTTTAACAAGAAAGGGATGAAGGTTGACAAAATTTGACGTCAACAATATTGTTTTCATACAAAATGGATCCATATATTCTTGACAAAAGCGTAGGACAGGTCAAAAATTGTCAAAAAATGTTTTTACGTCATTTATGGACATTCTTTATACAGTCAATTTGCCATGTTATCATTACAAACGTATATAGACACTTATTTATGTTATATTTAGTTTGTTGTTTAATATTTGTTTTCTGTTTTAGGCGAACAAGATTTTCTCCAGCATGAGCACTAAAGGTCTCAACATTGAAATTAGAGTTAGACACGTGACGTTTCTGGTAAGTGTAAAAACCAAAACAAGCGGGAATCTTCGCGAGTCAGAGTGGGAAAGATTTAAGGTGTATCTGAATAGATGACTATAATGTGGCAATTACCAGATGTTTTCTAATTTCAGCAGAAATACTAGCAAATATGTATATCGTATTTACGACGGCTGTTACAAATATTTATTTTACGTAACGATATAATTATTTATTTATTTTGGCGCCCCAATCCCCTCCCCTCCGAAGTAGAAGTAGGGGATGTAAAGTAGACTTTCAAACTGGCTGTTTCTATCTCCTTCAGAGAAGTTCCCATATTATTGCATACACTTAATCTAGCGTTCCTGCCACTGAATGGAGTGCTTGTGATATGCACTTTAGGGTACATACGTGTAAATTGGCTCCTATACTCTGTTCACTTTAAGAATGAAGTGGATCCACACACACACCCATGTTGCTCCGCGTAGCAGGTGATTATTTTGAACATTTAAAAGCAATTAAAAACAAAATTTAAACATTTTTAAAAACATTTAAAAACGAAATTCAAGAACAATATTATTGGGCACATAACAATCTATTAATGCGTTCTGCGTCGAACAACCAATCAGAATCACTGACCCACTTCATTCTTAGAGTGAACAGAGTATAGTTCTAAGTTTTTCTATCTATTGTCTTTCTCTGCTTTTACTGTTAGGCGTCTCAGGATTAAATGATAATCGTTTTTCGGGTTATGGCACGTTTTTGTTGTTTGGTATGCAGTACTATTGTGAATTTCAGAACTTTGGTAACTCCATCAATCCAGTTTTCGTGGTCTTTCTCTGCCTCTTAATGTTTCTATTCTTATTGTGTGTGCTCTTGCTGCTGACAAATATAGGATCATCCTCATTAAGTTACCGAACTATTTCAGTCTCTGTTTTTCAATATATGTGACTACAGACTTGCTCCAACAATTTTGTAATCTTTTCATTCCTCACATGATCTCTTCTTGTTCTGTTTGCTGCTTTTCTTAGACATCTCATTTTACTCGCAGTAAGCTTTCTCTCCTGTTCTTTTGTTAATATTCATGTTTGACATTGATAACAATAATGGTATGAAAATTTGTGAAGATCACCAAATCAATGTGGAGTTCCGATTGCTGGACTGGTCATCGACTGTTACTCTCCAAGATAAAAATTTCAGCACCACAGGTCACATAAAAGTAAAACGCCAAGTTGCATCAATGTCTCTATCTGACAGACTCACTCACAAAATAGTACCTGGTTACTTCAACAGAAGTCAATTCAGATATATAGAGAGACTGGTAAAGTTTTAGTGATACCTTTTACAAAGCCTCAGAGGAAGTTGTTGGTGTACATATTCGTAAGCATCAGTAATGTTCCCTTAATTATTCTTTCTGAAAGAGATCAAATCACTCTTTCTTCTTCTACGTTCTTTCTCAAACTTCTTTTCCCTAGCAGAACATAGTCTGGAGAATGGAATTAATGATGTTATATTTTAAAAATTGACTAACACCCGAAACATGACTAAACGAAACATCCGACTTTAGCATGGCTTTTATAAGTCACTTTGTCCATGTATGAGATTAAGCATGATACTCTACTCCTAAACCTCTTTAGTGTCTCCTTATGATATGCATGGGAGGGCAAAGTTTGCTATCCTTCCCACCTCCGCTCTTTCCAAGTACCTACAATAAACGGACAAATTACTATTTAATCTTGATACTACCCGCACACAAACAAAATAATAGCATTTGTTTGTCTGTCCGTTGATCTGTATTTCTATAATTCTGCGTATGAGTGTCTGTCTCTGTTGCGAGCAAGAGAAACACTTTTGTCTGTTCCTGAGTTTGAGCTTCCATAGCCATATAAGTATTTCTATGTTTGTATATCAAATCATTTAGTTAATTTGTACATTTATCGACAGGACTCTAATATATTTCCTGCCAGCGATATACAGAACGGCAACGCTATTTCAGCATATAGAAGCCTTGTGTTGTTTGAAAACTGGCTAAACGGACAGAACTCTTACGATACTCTCAAATATGACACAGCACTACTTTATACAGGGTAATATTTTTATAACATGAATTAAATCCCATACGCTGTGATTCTATTCCTATTCGTATGCTATACCATGTTGGTTAGGATTACCATGTTTCCATCTTGTAAAGAGAGAACAAAAATGCAATTTTGGCACACACACAAAATAATAAAAATAGAACGCATTTGTATATGCAAATAGTAACGTTGATATAAAGCACACTGTCGAAGACAAATATGTCAGGCCATTGACGAAAATAATACGTCGACACAACACATTTCCATTCTCTGGACTACATTCTGCTAGAAATCTTGCAGGATCATTGTCTTTTGCTACAAGGAAGATGGAGCGGGAGTTTGAGAATGAACGCTGGAGAATTAGAAGATATTATACACATCCAAACAGGAAATAACTTAAATCTTACAATTTTCACATGAAAATACATACATTTCTAATAAATTATAGCCAAAAATTTTTAAAGTTCATGCAATAACAAATATTTTGCTTTAATATTTTAAATGTCATCAACTTATAAACACATATCCACAACTACTGTAGATCTACAGAAAATAATGTAGTTATCATTATTTATATTCTTGCTTGACCCTATTCTTATACTTGTCTGGAAATGAGTTGTTTTAGCAATATTTCTACTTCATAAGTAACTGAAAATTTTAATAATACATGTCTCTGAAGCAATATTACACATATAAACGACATCTGACATATAACTTGTTTATCTCGTGTCAATTGAGCGGGCATGAAGGGAAAAACAAAAAAAATTGAATTTAGCATTTTTTTAAACAATTCTGAATCACGTCCATACTTTTAGATCTTTCAAAATATTGTTTCCATTTATGGTGTGACAACAATTCAATATATTCTTCTTGATTTGTATATTTTTCAACCAATATATTTTAAATATCTAATGTAATCAACACATTTATCATAATCAATTGGAACTTCCGTCTTACTCAAGCATTTGAGGAAAGATTTTGCAGTACTACAATTTGGTGCCTCAACACAAGTCATTCTGGACCTCTGATTAACAGGCTTGTGTATTGTGCCGCTACACTAGGCCACTGACTAATACCATGATTTTTATTAGCTATCTATTTCTACTTTGTTTCGCCAGCAATGAAAAGCACATCAAAAGTCGGATTGGTAGTGGGCAATGACATAAAATGGATTAGTGCCCCTGCCTGATTTATCGGAGATCCAGGGTCGCCCAATTGAACAACACGAAAAGCATACCCTTTAAAATATTTCTAGAAATAATTTTAATTCGTTTGAGTTGAACCTTTTTATATCTATCCTTCCTTAGAATATTAATAAAGGAAATTCGAATAAAAGTGCGAGAGGTACAACCCGGATATTTTTGCATAGAAAAATATTCGGCTGGACCAAAAAGACCAGTCTTCTTTATTTTTCCTTTTCACGTTATACCCCTTTATTCGCATGCCGTTGGGTCTGTGGGTCTCACCAATGACCCACTAGACAAACCAACCATGCAACAGAAAACATTAGTAGATGATGACATTCCGTTATATTGAGGCTCTCTTATGAAAGCATTATAGCATGTCATCTATACAATTATAGACTCCCTCTGAGTAGAAGGCTCCTTCAATAGGGATTACACTAAGTGGAAAGCTGAAGTCTCCTGGGTATGAAAGAAAGCTTTAAAAAAACCCAATGCACATAGCAAGTAGGAGATAATCGCTCGCAATTTCTGGGAGTCTCAAACAAACAAACAATACCCATTTATGTCTTGCAGCGTCAGGGGTAGATGAGTTCTCTTGAGATGGCATTTTGTGTGCTGTATATATGTTTATTTTCGTTGACTCTTTTATTTCTTTAATCCATCGTTTTCAAGGTATGCCCCTAGCTTTGTAACCATCGTAGCTGTATAGTTATGCTTTTTGAGGGACTGTCTGATGGTAGTCTGGAAGTTTGTGAAAACCACTTCATCTGTTGTCTTCTGATGTTATCCACGATTTGCATTGTGTTTGTTGGTCTTCTGATGTTTTAATTTCTGATTCTGTCCAGTTTAAAGACAAATTTAAGGTGTAAAAAAAAAGAGAATATGTCCGAGGAAAAAAAGGACGTATGGTAATTCGTGTAGTTTGAGGCTTCGCATGCGATCCCAGATGTGAATATGAGTGTGTACTTTTCTCAGAGCCAAGATTCAGACCTTCTATTTGTATTCCATATTATTCTTAAAAATCACCGCAAGCATCTCTGATTTGGTGTAATAGTACATGTACCACCAGTTGGGTATTAACCTATTCTAGATCAATTTTTGTAATTGACTCTTCAACACTCTCGAAAGCGTTCATTTATAAGTTCTTATCAGGCTTCATCTCGACAGTGATGCTGTAGATACTAGCATTAAATTCAATGTAGTCCATCTGATCCCCAAAACTTCGCTTATTGGCCATCATAATTTATTATCTGACATCCCGCGCCTTATAAACCGCAAATATATAAAAATTCAATCATTTTATATACCGCACATGTAAATCATTACTTCATTTCATCATGATAGTATTCTGTCATTCTGCCGACTTCGATCTTACTTTCCGGCAATCTGTTGTTGTCATGTACGTGTGTCTGTGTGCTCCCTTTTCTCGCTGACTTCTCTCACAGTACATGCCCATTATTCGGTGAAGCTGTCTATTGCGTTATTAAATAACCATATATAAAATTGCAATCAATCACGTGGCATGCCGAATGGCGTAAACGATCATGTTTCTCCACAACTATCTGTTTTTGTGTTGTTAATAAATTCAGCTGGTGACATTCTCTCGTTCACAGTGAAAAATCCATCTAGCAATGTCTTTCCTTTTCATCATCTGTCTTTTCTCCCTCGATCTTTTCGGTGGTTACTAAATGTTCAAGTGTTCCTATTCTCATATTATGCCTTAAATATCTTGTCATTCTACTTCTAATTCTGCTATAATTTGTCTTTTCACTACAGCATTTCTAACAAGTTCACCATGAGTTTCTTGGCTGTTGGTGAAATTTTCCTAAATATACCAAATAAAAATACTGAGCAAAAGAGTTTATTTGTCCACAGCAACTACAACAAATGTAAGGATATTATTGTAACCATAAATTACTAGTTTTGGTCATTTTTACTCATCAACGTTACCTGCATGTAGTGTAACTGACTGATATGCATTTAATATTGCCCAATATATTTTCTCCTCCAGGTTCGACATTCATGGCGAAACTGGTCCGTATACTGCAGGTTAGTTGGCTATTCATTATTTAAATGGGATACCATATGTCGTATGTATGCACATTGTAGTAATGTTTGCTTTCTTTCGATTCATATGTTCATCGATATTGCATTTTGTTCAGTGATACACTTGTATTTTTCTCCATCATTTTCTTGTGGATATATTGCACATTAGGTATTAGATATATTCATTATCGCCTTCGCGTACCGGACATATCCATACTTGCTTAGATCTTCGTTTCAGTAAATTTCTCGGGATGTAGCCGATGATGGTGCCGGTTCCATTTTGGTTGAATGTTTTTTGGGGGATTTGAAATTTTTGTGAGGTATTCTCTCCTCATTTCGTTGATGCTTACATCCACTTCACGCATTCTCGATACTGACCCATGCGAATTGACCTCTCTATACTGACTCATGCTCATTAACTTTCGTTACTGCATGTTTTCCTGTGAAGGAGTACAGGGAGGCTCTCTATGGGATATGATAATACAGGCCGCTTTGCCATAGCAGACGCTGCGACATGTACAGGAAGGATTTTAATTTACCTCCGAAAGAAAAAAAATCATGTCCCAACCGTGAATTGAACCCGGGACCTCATGCTCATGAACCTTTCGATACTGAATCATGCTCATTGAGTTCTCGATACTGAATCATGCTCATTGAGTTCTCGATACTGAATCATGCTCATTGAGTTCTCGATACTGAATCATGCTCATTGACTTCTCGATAATGATTCATGTTAATTGACATTAAAACCTTCCAATCATGCACTTTCGATCGTGCATATTTTATATTGCAAATATATAATTTAATGTACACAATATCTATACTTGGAAATAAAATGAGATAAACTATCTATAAAACAAAGAAACTTACCAGATAAGTCGACGTCGTTTTCTGACTAAGAAGCAGAAAGGAAAATAATCAGAACACCCATACAACTACAGAATCTGTTTTAAATATAGGAATTGAAATAGTATTAGACATTAATAAGACAATCAAGGAATGCATAACACAGACATAAATACATAGGTTGCAGGAGCCTCATAAACAACGTTGGAGATAGATAATAGAATAAAATGACACATAATAGAAAATTCAGAAGAAAGGCATTGAAAGAGGTTATCGTTCTAGAGATGCGAGAAAAGAAAGCAAAACGATGACTATGAAATGTTTTGAGAGGAGGGAACTTTGATATATGTTTGTTTCGATTCCATGAATTCCGAGCGAATAGCACTCACTTTATATGTGCAATGGGGGATAACATACATAATAACACAGAATCATCGACGTTTTGACCAATATGTTTTTATCAATAACACATTTACAACATAATACGATGAGGGAGAACGGCACTTGGTAGTTGTCATGGTAGTTCATATGGTAGAGATAAATAGTATATATTATCATATATAGTATATATATATAGTGTGTATATATATATATATATATATATATATATATAGTATATATATATAGTATATATATATATATATATCCATAATTACTCTGCCATGTAAACGTGAACATCAATAGAGCCGTTCTTACTAGTTTTATTATGTTGTTAATGTGTTCTTGATGAAGGTCATTTGGTAGAAACATCGATTTGTGTGTGTGTTATTATTTGTGTTATCTTTTAGTTTAGTAGCAAATAGTAATAACATATTCCAAGTTTCGCATGTTGGATTCCAGTTTCTCTGCGGTTAGTACATATTATCGATTATGTGCAATGAGGGGGAAGGGGGATTTCTCCAGATATTTCTTTCATACCCCGAAGACATCAAATCTCAGCGGTGCACAATGCCTTAAGAAGAAACCTATTATTATATGGGGTTTATATCACGAGACGAATTTTGTATTTTATAAATAACCAAACTGCCAGAGAATTAATGAAGCAATAATACTACTTAATGAACTAACT